>QLOD02000029.1:24300373-24314672 GCA_003260245.2 Sideroxylon spinosum | reverse complement strand
GATCTTTCAATCTAACGGCCACTGGATGAATTGATTATCTTCCATCCAAATAAATGTACGCCAAACCAAAAAAAAAAAAAAAAAAAATCAGACTAATATATTTTCCATTTAAACTATTAAAAAAGGGGATCATGACACAATACAAGCCAAACCACTTACTTTGATTGAGACAGCAAAACAAACAGCACAAGCCAAATACACAAACCATATACAATAATATAAGGTAGAAACAGATAAACAGCATTCCCTGTTGGTCGAGATTTCCATATAAAATGCAGTTTGTCCCATTGCAGTCAAAGTTACAAAAATGTATAGCTTTATTTTCTAATTAATCCTAACAAGTGGCCTCAGAGTTGGATCAAAGTTATTGGGTGTGATATTATCTAATCTTATTTTTTGCCCAAAAATTTAATTTCTCAAAATTAATTTTTGAAATCATCTAATTGTAAAGCTTCTTAAGACGAATCTAACAGTTCAAACCGTGTCAAAATTAGAGTCCGAACCTGGCTGTAATTACTTGCCAAAGTTTGCCAAATATTTTGACCCTTGCCGACGAAGACAATTGGTGGCTGGTCTTCTAATTGGTCTAGTATCTCCTCTTCTATACTCGAGGTTAGGAGTTCAAATCCTCTCTATAACACGATATTTCTTTTGTGAGAAGAAGAAATCCAGAAGCCTTTGCCCAGCAAGAGGCCAACCACCACATCAGTAGCCACCTCATCAAGGATCGCTATCACATCACCATTCAGCCCACTGCCACATCAACAACCACAGATTCGAGCTCGTTACCACATCAACAGCCACATCAGCAACCACGTCAACATTTGGGGGCCCACTACCACATCTGTCTACTGTGTTCTGCCAAGGGTGTAGATTTGGCCCAATCAGAATTTGCTACGTGAGATTGTTCAAAAATTATTTGTAATGTATGTTAGGGACAAAATTGTGAAGTTGGCAAATCTATAGTCAAAACAGAGTTCTGTAATGTTTAGACTTAGTGTAAGTTAAGACACTATAGTCTTGAGTCAAGTAGAAGTGTAAAAAAACAGAGTTCTATAATGTTTAGACTTAGTGTAGGCTAAGACACTATAGTCTTGAGTCAAGTAAGAAGTGTAAAGGCCTCAGGAAAGTTATCCAAATACTCTTAGAAGTATGAAACGAGTTAAACAGAGTCAGAGGAACAATAACGTAGGAAGACCGCATGAAGCAGGCTCTGAGTCGCGGGATAAAGCCGAGAACAGTCTGTTACAGGTTTGGCCGTATAGGAACAGCGGGGGAAGGCCGCGGGTGCGACCTTCCGGCGAGGTTGACTTTCTGGCTTCAATTCTCCTGATGTTAATCCTATTCGCCTCAGGTTTTGTATGATATATAAAAGGGGGGCGTATCTAGGTTTTACAGAGAGCCAGAAACAGATAGAACATTCATTAGAGCGTGAGCCAAAAGAGTTTCAAAGGTCTCTCCATATCTTAGCCAAGCTTTTCATCTTTTGATCCGAAAGAGTTTGGATTCTTGGTGAGCAATCGCTGAGGATTCAGCACGCTTTGGATTTAGCAAAAGCTACTGAGGAGTCAGTATTGTGTCTTCGAAGAGTCGGAGGGCTTTCGCTAGAGGAGTTGGTACATCGAAGATTCAAGCAAACGTCCAATAGAGTATAGAGTCGATGAGTCGATCTATCAAAAGTTTTGAGTTTGTAACCAACGTTTATTTTAGTGAAAGTTTTTAGAGGAGTTTCCTGTGTGGATTTCCTCGTCACATATATTGCCTTCTGCTTTCAATTATTTATATGGTTGATTGATTGGGATATCTAGCATAGTACACGTGTGAATTTTCAATTGGTATCAGAGCGGGCATGTTTTTACGAGCAAAACGAGATCCTGATTTCTTGCTAGATGGATCACCCAAGAGAAGGCGGCTCAAGCACCAGACCTCCATGGTTCGACAGCACCAACTACGCTTATTGAAAGGTAAGCATGAGGGCTCACTTGATCTCTCTGAATGTCAACGTATGGCTTACCATTGAAACTGGTTGGTCCAAGCCTACACATACAGTGAACAATGTGACCGTTGAAAAGCCGATGGATACCTGGACTAGGGCAGAGCAAGAAAAAGCGAAATGGAATTACAAAGCCCTGAGCGCAATTTTCTGTGCTGTTTCAGCTGATGAATTCAGGAGAATATCAACCTGTGAGATAGCTAAGGAAGCTTGGAAAATTCTTGAGTTAACACATGAAGGTAATTCTACAGTAAAAAAGTCAAAACTGCAAAAAATAACCTCAGAATTTGAAAGCTTGAAGATGTCAGAGGACGATACATTTGATTACTTTTATGCTAAACTCTGTGATATCGTTAACTCGAGTTTCAACTTGGGAGAGCCAATTCCCAATAATAAAATTATTAGAAAGATTCTTCGCTCTGTCCCCACTACTTTTCAGGCGAAGGTGACTGCAATTGAAGAAGCAAGAGATGTTGATGCAATGCGCTTAGAAGATCTAGTTAGCTCACTTCAGACATTTGAAGCCAACATGATTAAGCCAAAAATCCAGAGGAGTTGCCCTAAAAACTGTTAAAGAAGACGAGTCCTCCTCAAGTGGTGATGATGTAATCCCCTCTCCTGAAGAAATTACTATCTATACTAAGAAAATTAGAAAATTCTTGAAAAATAAAGATAGCAAGCATGGAAAGACAAAAAAGAAGAAGAAACACTACTAGAAATAGAAGCATTCAGGTAGGTTTAACACGGGTGACCGCTGGGAGCGGTCGTAAAAAATTACCATTAGCGATCGCCTGAAGCAGTCGCTGAGGCAGCCACTAAAAGTCTGAAATAAAATCAGCCCCCAACCCTCTTCCTTTTCATTTTGCTGGCTCTTTCTTCCCCCGTGCTTTCTCTTCGATCTCCTGCGTTTCTTCATATTTTCCTGCCATTGAGTTTGGCTGTTACTTTTTCGCTAGAGATATTATCGAAACCCAAGTGAGTTCTCCTCCCATTTCTTTTTCTCTGTTTTACTCTCCCTCTCTTTCCCTCTTTTCCTCACACTCTCTCTGTCTATATATATATACACACACACACTGGTACTTATGGCATTGAGAGTTTACCACATGAACCCGGGTTGTTCTTGGTTGCCGCATAAAATCCCCATTATTTCTCCAGGTTGTTCTTGGTTTTTTTTCTTTTTTTCTTGGGTTTCTGATCTGATTTCTCAAATCAATTTATAATGTATATGAGGTGAAATATTTTTGATTTGGGCTATCGTATTGCATTTTGTATGATGGAAATTTTAATTTGTTCAACACACTCTCGGCTCGCCGCTCTCCGAGTCCTAAACCATGGCTCTAGAAATGTCCAACTCGGCCAGTTGGTCCTGCTTCAGGCGGAAAACCCAGTTCGCCCTTTGAGAAAGTATCATCATATTAAGATAAAAACTATCATCAAATTATTGTTGGGTTAATGGGGTAATTTATCATTTTGCTGGGTTCCGATTGCTATCTCTTTGCTGCTGTTTGCTGTTTGACTAGAGTGAAGGCTGGGTTTTTTTCCCTGCTTTTGCTCGGTTAAAGATGACAAGCCCGGGACTTTCCCGGTGAATGAATTTTTACCCAAATCCGAGTTCTTCCATTATTTATTTATTATTATTAATTTTAGGGGGATGGGGTTATGCTCTGTTTGTTTGATAATTTTTTTTTTCTTTTTTTTTTTCAGGGTTTTCAATCTCAGTGAGAAGAGGTAGCATAAATTTGAGTCAAGACTCAAAAAGGTAAGAACCGTATCCTACCCTCCCCTCTCTCTCTCTATCTCTCTAGAAATGTTTGCATATTTGTTATCAGTTACAGCAAGTTAAATATTGGATTTCTTAATTCTCTCAGCAGCTGAAAGAGCATTTTATTTCAGGCCTAGCTAGCAAATTGTACTCATAAATAGATAAATTTTCTTGAGTGATCTTATTGAATTCTCTTACACTATTGAAAGTAATGGATGTTTAATTTTGTAATTTTTTTTCTTGGTTGGAAAAGGGAATGATCTGTCACACACATATACACAAAAAAAGAATTTAGAATGATAAAAAAAAAAATTTTATCGGGAAAAAAATTTAGAATGATTTGAAAATTTGGAATCCTATTATTTTAAGAAACAAATTCATAGAAATTTTAATTTTATTACAACGTTAAAGTACTGGAAATGGATGTACTTGGAGATGTCGATCACACGCATGCATGCACAATATCTGAATAATGGTTTAGCTTTAAAATTAGTACAACTTTTTCCACTGATTTGCATTATTAATTAACAATATATGTATTCTTATAGTGTGGAAATGGGTTAGAACAGTTAAGCACCAATTAATATTAAATAATTATAAAATTATGAAACTTGAAAAACGTATTTATTGGAATATAGTGTAAGAGAGTTACATGTGTGCGCGTGTGTATATATATACTAGACATTGAAATGTAATACCTGGAAAAAATTCAAATACAAATTTAGATAAAAATTTGTAAAACTAACTTGTAAAAATGTAAATTATTAATAAAAAAATAAACAATAATGTAACTATGACCTAAATATATTTTAACTAAAACTAAATTATAAAAAACTTTAAAAGATAAAAAACACTAAATAGAAAAAAAATATATGAATTAGGTTTCTATTCATATGACTTGAGTATTTATTAAATTTAGTAAAACTCGTCATGTCCCCTATCTTACCCTCATCTCTCCCTCTCTCTAGAAATGGTTGCATATTTGTTTTTGTTTTCTAAGTTGTAGGTGGTATTATTCTTGATCATTCATTTAGTGGCTCTCTTTGCTAAGCTTTATTTTTATTTATACAAATAATTTAAAAAAAAACATAAAAATATATTGTACGCAAATAATGACATAAATAAATTACAGCATTTGTTTTTTTGTTTTTTTTTTTTTTGTTTTTATTTTTTTTATTTTTTTGAGATGGGGATTACAATAAAAGTCCAAGAGAATTAGCCATGAAAATTGATATAATAATAAAATTTTCTAATTAACGGAAATATAAGTAGTTTAATTAAAAATTAAAAATTTTCTAAAAATATTTTTAAATAATTGAGAAAGAGATATAAGATTTAAATTAAAAAAAAATAGCAATGCTATATAATGAGAATACACTTTAAAAATTATTTTGTTACATAAATACCATTTACTTTAAAATTTTTATAACAATAGGTTTGATATTACTTTTTGGGAAGAAAATTAAAGTAATATTTTTTTTCTAAAAAAACCTATTAAAAAACATAATAACTAACCTTAAAAAGATAAATTTGATTGGAATATATATCACTATAGATAGTTCATTTTCCTTCTTTTGATTTTCTATTATCGTAGTGATATTTTTTCACAATTTCTTAAGTTGGAAAAACTTTAGCGTGGGTAAATTTTGTTAACTATTAAATGACTAAAAGAAAAGAATGTGGAATATATTGCAAGGTATATTAAATGACTGGATAACTTGTATTTTGCTAAATATTAAATGACCAAATTAGTTAATTAGGTTAAAATTTATATAAATATTTAAAAAAAATTTATTCCTACGTATCTAGTTAATTAAATTTCATATAATTGCCTAATAAATAGTTTATTAGTTTATTAATTTAAAATATATTTGTTTAAAATGAATTAATTGAACTAAAATTTTATAAAGCTTAAAAATTTATAATGTTCAGAATGGTAAATTGAAAATTTCCTTTATATTTATTTTGTTTACACTTCAATTTATTTAACTATATTTTTATTTTCCTTACTCTATAATAAATTAAAAATCAAATTATAGTTTATGAACAAACACACTCTTAACACTGTTTTAACTAGTGATTCAAGTATATATATCAATATATTATAAAGTAGAATATTCACAAAAAGTCTAATCAGAATAACAGACATATTTATGAAGAATCAGTTTCAGGTAAAAGAAATTTTATTGTTTATTAACCTAATTAATTTGTTTTTATTTTTGTTTGTGTACTTTTGGTTTTCTTTAATTTGTATACGTTAAATAAATTTGTATATGTATATGAGGTGAAATTTTTTTGATTTGGGTTGTGTGCATTGCATTGTGTATGTTGGAGATTCTGATTTGTAAACTTTGATGTGGGAAATCTGATTTTTTTAAAATACTAATATTTTTGTTTTCTAACAAAAATAGTAGTAAATCATTTAAAGGAACGATGGTTTAATATGTGTAGTGTGTGAAACAAAAATCAACTTAGAAATACTTTAGACAATTTTTATATTTTAAGATTTCATTGGTTGTGAACCTTCTATTGTGACCTTTTATTCATTTGCATACATTAGTGAAACTTAGACCCGTTCGAGAATTGTGTACAACACCCGTTTGGTCATCCTTGATGCTACGGATTAGTTCTATGACTGGATTCGTTGTTCTTGTGATGTACAGACGAAGATTGACGTACGCAATTCTTGAATTGTCCAATTCGAACAGTTTGGGAATGCAATGATCCCTTAACAACTCATGCAACTCCGAAGTTAGATAAAGTTTCGGTTGATGCCATATCGTTCTCCGGGTACATACATAGATACGAATTATGTCGTTTATATGTCGTGTACTGGGAGAACCACGCAGGCATACTGCCGAAATTATGTCAACAATGGGAGAAGGCATTTGAGTTGTTGAGTATGTAAAATGGATCGTGTATACTCGAATGGGATAGGACCAACCACCCTATAGTGAGAAGTTTTAAGTTTAAGGCTAGGTGAATTGCATGATGCATGATCTCTTAGGCTAATTATATTTGCTCATTTCGCACTTTCACAGAAATACTTAGCAAGATGGATAAGAGTTGGATTGATTTGCCGAATAGGACCTGTAAGGAATATGTAGAGGGGATTAAACAGTTCATCGCCTTTACCAATGGGTTTGATAGTGAGTACATCAGTTGTCCTTGTAGAAAATGTGCAAATCGATATTATTACACACGAGATATTGTGCGGGAGTATTTGATCCTGAATGGGTTTTTGAAAAATTACAAGAATTGGATACGACATGGGGAAGAGTATTTTTCTTGTCGTCAAGAGGAAAGAATTGAGATGGAGGTCGATGTTACGGTACCTGATCCGATGATTGCAATGCTAAATGATATTGCGTGTGGGTTAGCACCTGAAGACACTAACCCTGAAACTGATAGGGCAAGTCAGAGTAATCCTCGCTCAGGTGCAGATGAAGAAGTGTTGAGGTATTTTGAAATTCTAGATGACGCACAGACAGAATTGTATCCTGGATGTACAGATTTCAGTAAATTATCTTTTATTGTGGAGTTGTTACACTTGAAAGGTTTGAATCAGTGGACAAACACGTCCTTCGACATGCTACTTCAGCTATTGCACAGAGTACTCTCATCTGATGCAAAGCTGGCTGAGTCCTACTACCACGCTCACAAATTTACTGAAAACTTAAGCTTCACATATGAGACTTTGGATGCATGCCCAAACAAATGTATGTTGTTTAGAAATGAGAATGCCCAGCTCAATACGTGCATTGTGTGTAAGACTTCAAGGTGGATGGACACTGGGGTCGGTCAGAATCGTCAGAGTAATTAGAGGACAGTTCTGAATCATGGAAGCTTGTCGCCGTAAAGCAAATGCGATATTTTCCACTTAAGCCAAGGCTGAAGAGACTTTTTATATCATCCAAGATTTCTAGACTGATGAGATAGCATGCAGAGAATAGTGGAGAGAACGAGAAGTTAACTCACTCAGTAGACTCCCCAGTATGAAAGGACTTCGATAAGAGGTACCCTGACTTTACCTTGGATAGTCGTAGTGTGCGGCTTGGCTTGGCTGCAGATGGGTTTAACCCATTCAGGTCCATGACTGGGGCAAATCATAGTACGTGGCCAGTGGTGTTGGTTTCGTATAATCTTCCTCCTTGGTTCTGCATGAAGCAACCTTTCCTAATCCTATCCACTCTTATTGATGGACCCAAAGGCCCCGGGGATAACATTGATGTGTATCTGCAGCCTTTGATTGATGAGTTGAATGAATTATGGGCTGAAGGTATGATGACTTTTGACTCTGAAAGTAATGAAATGTTCAAGCTTCATGCTGCATTATTATGGACAATCAACGACTTTCCTGTATATGCTGATTTGTCTGGTTGGAGCACGAATGGGGAATTTACGTGTCCTTGTTGCAACCAGAGTAAGAAGTCAACTTGGCTAAAACACGGGAAAAAGTGGTCCTACACGGGTCACAGACATTTTTTACCCCCATTATATAGGTTTAGAAGAGACAGACTATCATTCGATGGTACTCGGGAATATGGTCCAACCCCACAAATAATGACCGGGGTTGATTTGTTATTACAGCTTGAACAAGAGCAAATACGCAAAGTTTATGATTTCCAAGATCTGTTGGCCCCTCCACTACCTTCTATTCCTGTTGCAAACAGAAAGCGCAGTCATAATTGGAAGAAAAAAAGTATTTTCTACGAGTTACCGTATTGGAAAGACAACATATTGAGGCACAACTTGGATGTTATGCACATCGAGAAAAATGTGTGTGATAATATATTATGGACCATTCTTGGTGTCAAGGGAAAGTCCAAAGACAATGCCAATGCTCGTCGTGATTTGGAAGAAATGGGGTTGAGAAAACCATTACACTTACAGTTGAGAGAGTCTAGTAAGGCATACATACCTCCTGCACAATACACGATGAGTAAATATGAAAAAGAGGCATTTCTCTACGTTTTGAAAGGGGTTAAGGTACCTGATGGCTATTGTTCTAATATTTCGAAGCGTGTGAATATGAAAGAAAGGACTTTACAAGGTTTGAAGAGTCATGATAATCACATTCTCATTCAACAATTAATTCCTATTTTAATCCAAAATTGTTTGCCTAAGGATGTTGTTGAGCCATTGATTGAGGTCAGTAACTTCTTCAAACAACTGTGTTCACGAGTTCATCGTACAGTTGATTTGAAAAGTCTCCAGGATAGAATTGTGCTAACACTGTGTCATCTGGAGAAACTCTTCCCACCGTCATGTTTCAATGTAATGGTCCACTTGACCATACATTTAACCAGTGAAGCCTTACTTGGTGGACCTGTTCAATTTAGGTGGATGTATCCAATTGAGAGGTATAGGAATACACTAAAGAGGTATGTACGTAACCGTGCTCGTCCACAGGCATCAATAGCCAAGGGTTATTTGATGGATGAGTGCACCAATTTCTGTGCTGCATACCTTAATGATGTTGAAACCAGATTAAGTAGGTCATCACGGGTTAGTGATGGTCCTATTGGAGAGGGCACACCGTTTGAGCTAAATAACATCGAGTGGATTCAAGCTCATCGATTCATGTTGTTTAACACCCCATCAGTTGTGGCATTGATTCAGTAAGTGAATTCTGATTCATAGAGTTAAGTTGTTTATTTTCTATCTTAATAATCATGCTTGTCATTACCATGTGTTGTTCTGCATCACAAGACACACATTGATGAGCTCAAACAGGACATGCCTCGTGCTACAGCTAATCAAATTCAACAGTCCCATTTTCAGTCATTTCACGATTGGTTCAAGAATTATGCACGTATAGATATGATTATATGTGCTTCAATTTGTTTCTATATATCATATTTGTTTCATGCAGTTTTGTTCAATGATTATATGAATTATATAGGTGTACAATTTACGACGAACAAGTAATGATACTTTGACAGAAGAAATGAACCAGCTAGCTGATGGTCCGTTTATCACGGCACGACGTTACACAACTTGTGACGTTACTAGGTTTCGGTTTCGCATCAAGGAAGTAGAGGAGAAACGAACAACACAAAATAGTGGTCTCGGTTGTTCTTCCGTTGATGCCGATTATTACTATGGTCAATTAAAAGATATTGTAGAAATTATATATAATCATGGGTTAAAATTCTTATTGTTCAAGTGTGATTGGGTCGATCCAATTCGTGGGACTAAAGTTGATAAGTACCAATTTACATTGGTAAATTTCAACAATTTGTTATATCGACATGAGCGAATAATTAATGAACCCTACATATTGGCCTCTCAAGCTGAGCAAGTTTACTATGTTAGAGATTCAATGGATCCCAACTGGCAAGTTGCAGTTAAAATGTCAAGGAGGGGGTATATTAAATTGAATGTGATGAGCCAGATATTGATGCATTCGTATAGCAAGTTCTTGACCAAAATGTAGTAGCTCAACGTGATGAGGATGTCAATTGGGTTAGAGATACTGTTGAAGGAGATACTATTGACTGACATGACCAATGAAGGGTTGTCTACTTTATTCCTTTCAATTTTTATTTAAGAATATGTTTTAACTGTTTGAGTATGTGAGATTTATTTATCTTATGAACATGTAAACAGATATGTCCGGACGTAAGAGGAGAGATCGTCCACACACGATGGACGAGTTATTACGTCAGGCCCAGGCCCGTACACTGACAGGGGAGCCTCACCGATCGACGCCTACATTAGTTTTCTTTGCCACGCCTACGAGAGACCGTAGCCCATCGACGCCACCAGTGGGTCCCCCCACCATGCATCACGCACCTTCACTTAGTTCATTATCACCTCAGATTCCACCATCCACCCAGGGGCCGACCCCATTGACACCTGCACCAGCACGATCTAGATCTTCCCCATCTACGTCCGTTGAGCCTTTTCCATCCACAGCTACTGCATCGACCGCCAGACCGACTGGTATAATTTGGTTTTTATGTTTAACACGTAAATGAAATAATTTGATTTTTTTCCAATTAATATGAGTTTAATATTAATAGGTTCTACTACGATGAGTACATCTTCCAGTAGGGGCAGGGGCCCTGCTCGAGGGATTCCTTTATGGAATTCTGGTACCCCATATTATGTGCAATTTGACGATACATTACACCCAGTTGGACCAGGGGCTCGCCAATTCATTAGCCAGTTAGGGCATATGGTGCGGGACCCATACCGATTCCCCCTGACTGTGCTTGAGTGGACTCCTTTTTCCCAGGATGTATTAGATCGACTTTGGGGGGAGGTTAAGGTAATAAATTTATTTCTATCTTGGCTTCAAGATTATTATATGATGTGTAGGTTTACTACATACCTTGACTAATAAATTTGCTTTGTTCTATTCAGGACAATTTGAGGTCGTGTCCTGATGACTTTCGGCTAGTTTGCATGTCAAAGTGCCGGAAGTTGTGGAAGGATCATAAGAGCAAGGTGAAAAAGGACCATTAGGAGAAGAATATGAATGCCCCAGACCTTCTTCAGTGAGTCCCAAGAGGTGTTCTCCCCATACAGTGGCCTGAGCTCATCCAGTATTGGTCGAGCGAAGAGGCTAGGGTGAGTAGTTCTTACTATTTTGTTAATTTCATTCAATATTGAAAAACATACCAATAAAAACTAATCAAAATGAATACAGAAAGTGGCAGAGCGGAATTCCCAAAACCGCTCAATGCTGGGCCCGAGTCACAGGCTTGGGACTCGACACATTAACATATTTTTTCCTTCAACAGTTGCGTGAGAGAGGTGCTCTCTTTGACCAGATGTCTGTGTGGATGGCGAGTTGTAGACTTAAAGACCCGAAGGTTGCAGCTCTCATAGTAAGTATTGACTTTACGCAATAATTTAATGTACTTATTACAAGATCTATTCATTTATCTTTCTAATTTGGTTCCAAATTTTACATAGGCCCAGTTTGAGGCTCAGTTGGCCCAGCTGCCTGAGGAGGAGCGGCAGGTGGCTGCTAGGCGGGGTGAGATATTCCATGCCATTATCGGTCGAGATGGGCACGGATACACGCTCACATATGGCACGAACATACCAAGTTCTATCATCGCACTAGCGGAGTCATCCAGAGCTAGCTCATCCCATAGCTTGCGCCTGTGTACTGACGAAGAGGTGGACGATTTGATGCGATCTATTCGTCAGGAGATGGATGCACAGGTTGATACTCGGGTGGAGGAAATTCGGGCGATGATGGAGGTGCAGGTGCAGGCACAGGTACAGGTACAGGTGCAAGCGCAGGTGCAGGCACATGTACAAGCCCAGGTCGCAGAGTTGAAGTGACGATTAGCTCAAAGTCGTGTCCCCACAGCTGATGCTTCAGATCTGCCGATACGTACACAATTTAATAACTAAATAACTTGTATTTTAATTTCACTCAATTTTTTTAGAAATATATATTTCGGTCTGTTCTTGAATTTATACTGTTTCATTATAGGCCCTGGACGCTGGTAGCGGCCACCAAGCGAGACATGAGTCGATTGGTGAGGGCATGCATGATCCGGCAGGCTCGAATGATTAAGATCAGGTATAAGTTTACGAATATGTTTAAGTTTTATAATTCTTAAATAATTTAATATATATATATATATATATATTTATTTAAATTTATTCTGTAAATTTAAGAGTTTAGCTCTATCTCTAGATTCTGTATCATTATTGTATACAGTTAGAGAAAAAAAGGTAGAAAGTTATCAATTTTGAAACTTACGAAATCAAAAAATTTATAATATTAATTTTGAAAATTAAAACTTAGCGTCTAACAGTCTAAACCGAGTAGAGGGCTTCGATGCCTGTCAATCTCGAGGAGCGCAATCTTCAGGTAATTAGTGACCTACAGGAATGAATGGTGCATGAATTCGACGCTTTGAATGCCCGAAATCCTAAAAAGTATGTTTCACTTGAAACTTTGAACTTAGAACTCAAAATTAGCATCTAGCTACCCAAATTGAGCAAACAGGCTTCGATGCCCGTCAAACTGGAGGGGCATGATCTTCAGGCCATTAGTGACCTATAGGAATGAACAGTGTGTGAATCCGACACTCAAAGTGCCCGGAATCCTAGTAAATACATTTCACTTGAAACTTTGAATTTAGAATTCAAAACCTAGCGTCTACCGGCCCAAACCGAGCAGACGGTCTTCGATGCTTGTCAAACTTAAGAAGCATAATCTTCGGGCCATTAGTGTCCTGCGAGAATGAACGATGCGTGAATCCAACACTCGGAATGCTCAAAATCCTTAAAAGTACGTTTCACATGAAACATTGAACTTAGAACTTAAAACTTAGTGTCTAGCTGCCCAAATTGAGCAGACAGACTCTAATGCCCATCAAACTGGAGGGACACGATCTCTGAGCCATTAGTGACCTATAGGAATAAACAGTGCATGAATCCAATCCTTGGAGTGCTTTCACCTGAAACTTTAAACTTAGAAATCAAAATTTAGCCTCTAATGGCCCAAATCGAGCAGAAGGCCTCCAATGCCCGTCAAACTCAAGGGGCACAATCTCTGGGCCATTAGTGACCTGTAGAAACAAGCGGTGCTTGAATCCGACACCCGGGATGCCCAGAATCGTACAAAATTATTTTAAGTCCAAAACTTTGAATTATGTCACTCAAAATATTAATTTTACGTAATTTTATTCCTTTATATATATATTTACAATTTTATTGACTAATAATATTTTTTTTTGTTTCAGGTTGATTGACCAGTGTTGCAACGGGCATCTTGTTTTGCTTTCTGTTTTTTTCTCTGAAATTGTATAAGATTTCTTTTGTTGTAATTCAAAAACATTGAACTTTTCTTATTATAAATTTAAATTTTGTTATTAGCTTGTTTTTTTTTCTTATGTGTATGATTTAATTTAATTTTAGTATCTAGTTTTATAAAAGTTTGCAAATCAGGTACAGGTACAAAAACTTATTTGAAAAAATTAAAAAAAAATTATAAATAATATTAGTATTAGCGACCGCCTCGGCAGTCGCTAAAGGCGGGAAAATAAACAAAATAGAAAACCTTCAGCGTTCGCTAAAGGCCGTCGCTAAAGACTCATTTGGCAGTCACTAAAAGTCTGCTAGGCGGTCGCTAATAGTTATAAAATTTTTCACTTACCCCAGTCGCTATAACGGTCGCAATTGGTGAGCGACCGTCACGTGGCGGTCGCTAATAGGCTTTAGCGACGAGGTTCTGCCGGCCACCGATTGACGATCGACAAGCGGTCGTTAATAGGTATTAGCGACCGCTTTTTCACCTTTAGCGACCGCCACAACGCTTGTGGCGGTCGCTAATACTCTTATTTTTACTAGTGAATTTAATTGATAATTTTATTTACATTCCAACTTAATAACCCTTTATGAACTGGTTGGATTTGATCCAAAATATATGCTAATTAATTCAAGAATTAAAATAAAGTAATATAGTTTTTAAACTCGGAATAAAACCAAACTACTAGCAATTTGTACCGAATCACCATATAGGTGGAACATGTTTGGTGGAACATGCTTATCTTTTCCAAATTTATAAA
>QLOD02000029.1:24274864-24298069 GCA_003260245.2 Sideroxylon spinosum | reverse complement strand
ACATTTCAAAAATGGTTTTAGTTTTAATTTTAGAAAAAAATAATAATAGAAAACAAAAATGAGAAAATATAAAAAGTTAAACACAAATAGAAAAATGTTAGCAGTACCAAATGGCCCTAGAATAGCTATTTTCTGAATTTTCTGTCTCTGTAATTTTCTCTTGCTTAACATATATTATATGTATACATGTAATTTTGTATATTTCCAATTCGAGAGGACATATTTATCTATATGATTCTTTTCATTTTATTCTGTTAATGGTAACAACTATTATTAAAACCACTGAATCACTATTTAATGAAATATTTAATTTTATTAATTTAAAAAAATAATTGAATTTAGTAAAATATATTTTATATTAATTAAACTAAATAAAATATTAATTTATTATATTATTAATTTCATTATATTATTTTTAAAATTAATTTAATTTAATAAAATATATTAAAAATAATTATATCTCAATTTAAAATATGTTATATAATTTAATAAAATATATCTCAAAACATATTATTTATATTAAAAATAATTTAGTAAAATATATTTTAAATATATATTGAAAGTGTAGAGATTTGACTATTATAATTGAAACATGAAAGACTAAAGTGACACGAAGAATAAACTATAAGGGGTGCTTTTTGTACTTAATCTTACAAGATTACTTTTTTTTACCCTCAATCTAATCTTGTGTGTAATAGCCAATTAATGAAAAAACCGAATTACTACTTAACTGAAAGTGTATGAATTTAACTATTATCAGTGAAATGTGTGAGATTAAAGTGACATCGAAAGTAAACTATAGAAGTGATAATTGTATTTTACCCGAATATAATCATATATGATTTTTCTTTCTATAATGTACGCATCTTAATATTACTATAAATAATAAGAAAGAATTTAAATTTGATATATTTTCAACGGTTGAATGTGTTGAAATGATCAAGAATATTTTTTTCTCTCTACTTTAATTGTTTTTCAATCACTTATATGAAAACAAATTCTCTTATTCTCCTCATCCTTTTTTGAATTTTTTTTTTAAATTTAGATTAATAATTTTAAAAATATCGTAGTATTTGTAATAAATAAATTAATATTTTTAAACTATATCAAACAAAGTTAATTAAAATTTTTTATTTAAAAAATGATATTTAAACTTTAATTTTCTTTAAAAATTTCTTAAAAATTAACATTTAAATTAAAAATTCAATTTTAATATACATAAAACTAAATATATACGCTTTTATATTATTTGTATCACACTTTTTCAGTACCACTAGACATTTCCCTTTATCTAATTTCAACTGTTATAGTTTTTGCTACCGAATCTTATCATTAATTTCTTATCTTGCTATTAATTGAAACTTCCACTTAATCTCATTATTTATCTCATCCTTTCTCTAATTATATCTCACTCATCTTTCTTTTCTTATCAAATCCACCAATCAATTTCTTCACAACCAACCTTGATTGATCCTTACTCTCATGTCCATTTTAGAATTTATTCGATTATTTAATTATTTTACAAATTTACATTTGAACTTTTTATCAAACAAATTATGTTTCATTGCAATTCTTAGTTATAAATACAATCCAAGACAATCATATTAGGTGTGTCAATTCATTCAACTAAACCCAATAAATCCTACAAATAGTTTTTGGTAAAAAAAATAAAATAAATAAATACATAAATGAATAAAGCAACAAAGTGCTGGGCAACTACAAATTGAAAAGTAAATTGCACCTCCGGAGGAGAAAAAGCAAGTCTGAAGTTTTGTATCTGATAGTTCAAAAAAATTCGGAAAACCCCAAAAATCTTGTAATTTATGCTAATTTTGAATTATTCAGCCCAAAAATTAAATTAGTAATGAGAATTCAGAAAACCAATTCAAACCAAAGATACCTACTTAAATAAGGTAGAAATGGCATTAAGCCGACCCAAAAAAAAAAAAAAAATTAATGTTTTTCATGAAAATTCTAACCTTCCAGAAATCCATCACTTCGCATAGTGACAATATTAAAAAGAAGAATGGAATAAATGGACCGCCATGATTCACTCACTGTTTGCAGAAACTCAATTCAACTTGTAGAACACGGACCGACTTGGTGCAAGGCCAAACACGTGTTGAAATTGTATAAAAAAGGCATCCTTGCTTCTACAAATATTCACTCTTTTTCTTTTTCTTTTGCCTATAATTATTATTTTTTAGGTGAAAAGGCATATTACCTCAAATTCGAAGCCTTATTCTCAATAGTGGCTAAGCCGATGCGGATATTAAGGCTATTTTTTATTTTTTTATTATTTTTTTGGTAAAAGTTTTTCGTATAAAGTACTATAAATTTTTTACTAAGTACAAAATTTTTTATTTACAGACAATTCTTTTATTCTTCTGAGATGCATAATTATTTAGTAATTTTTATGTAATTGAGAACTTTCTTTTTTTTTTTTTTCCATTAATTTTCATCGGTGAGTATGTAAATTTTGATAAGGGCTCTTAACGTTATGAGACTTTAATTATTAGTGAATTTTTGTTTTTACCAAAATCTTTAACTTTTGAATATCCAAATTGTTTTTATAATCAAGTTCAGTAGGGTTTTAAATTTTTATTTTTTATTTTTTATTGTATGGGAGTTTCGTAAGATCTCTCACTTAAGTTTGACCTCTAGGAGAAATTGTAGATATACTAAATATGGTCTTAGAATTATTTTGGGAAGCTTTTGTGAAAACTTCAACTTGAGTAGTTGTAGATTTCTTAGAAATATTATAAGTGATTTGTGGGATCTCCAATTTACGTTATTGTAAGAGAGTTATTATAAGATTCTCTAATTCAAATCTATCTCGTTTTATTCATCAGATAAAAATTAGTTAATATTAGTATGTATTGAAAGATTTTAAAATTTTGAAGAAAGTAGCAATTGCTAATTTGTGGGAAGAAACCGGACTCGAAGAAAATGCAAACAAAGATATAGATATATATATATGTGTGTGTGTGTTTATTATTACTCACCCCATGGATATATAATAGCTGATCCATGGGAAATTGAAGACCATGACAGTCTCTCTTAAGGGCTTGTTTGGTGCAAGAAAATTTGTTGAAAAACTCTGTAAACCTCTAAAAATCTCTAAAATTCTCTGTTACACTTTTATATTTTCTTTCCCTCCCAAATTTCAAAAAAAAAAGTGAAACATCTTTTAAAAAAATAATATAACTAAAATTCCGTTAATCAGATGGGTAAAAAAATTTTTGGGATGTCAACACGAACTCCTAAACTATCAATTGACACCCACTTTACCTATTTTTTGTATACTTTTTATATACCATATCGACGGAAAGTACCAAATAGTTCTGATGGTTTCTCCACTGCTACAATCCATCCAAACAGCTGACACGAAAGTCAAAAAATTCTAACTCAAAACCATTCCGACAGAATCAAAAAACCATTCCAACGATTTTTTTTTTTAAAAAGTTAACACAAAAGTCAAAAAGTTTAACTATTCATATTTGAAAAATATGATTTAATAGTTACGTATCAAACATCAAAAAAAAATTTCAAACTATATTTTTCACCGTAAAATGGACCTAAGTCAATGATGATGTTGAAGTCCTTATATATATATATGAACGCTCCTGTTGTCTTATCCTCCATTCTTAAGATTCCTGTACTACAACTTAATGTGATGTTCACTTTTTTGTTTTTTCAATTATTATTGATAAAGTATGATAGGTTCCACTTTAGCACATAAAAAATTTTCGTAACTAGCCATGTCTTTTTTTTTTTCTTTTCCTTTTTTTCTTTTTTTTAACTCTGCTGAAGCTTTCGATGGAATTTGTTAGAATTAGGAAAATTATCAGCTGACGAACCAAACTTGACCCAGGTTTTATTTAAATATGGCGGTCAAGCTGGAGGGGATGAGAACCATGAGGTATGCAAGAAAATGTCTCAGCCTCTTTGTAATAAGATAATTTGACACCCAAAATAAATAAATAAAAAGGAAGCAGCAGCAACAGATGGCTTGATAATAGTACATTGAGGTATTGATGTCCCTAGCTATATACACATAAATGTATAAAAACCTAATAAATTAAAAAATTTCACAATTAGCTGTTCCATTGTGTTTCAGATTTTTTGAATAGAATATTCTTTTCTAAATTGATGTGAAAAATAAAATATCCGAGACGCCATTAGCCTTTTCAGCTGTGTAAATCGGCTACAAATAAGGCTCTATACATGTTAGATACGTGGAATATTAGAATTTAATGGAATTCATTATTATTTTAACTTAGTCTTAAAAATAAAGTTGAAATACGTTACATAATTAATGAAGCAATTTTCATCTTAAATTGGGAAAAATATTTTTCATTTAAATAATAGAATACTCATTCAATTCTAATTATAAAAAATAAAAAAATAAAAAAAAAACAACTACAATATATGCGATCAGTTTTGTTTCAATCACTCTCTTGGGTTGTAAAATAATCATTTTACCCTCGAATTCTATTTTTAATTTAGATTCAAACTCAAACTATAAATGATAATTTTATCCAACAATCGTTTTGGGCAAAATTAGTGTTCAAGGCTTTCCGAAATGCTAAAAAATGGTAATTGACTTATTTTTTGATAATTGAAAAAAATTTTATCCAGTTCAATATGAGTTGTAAAATGATCATTTACCCAGTGGCCCTTTTTGCCTAATGTATTTCGAGCTTGCAAAAAGACTAACAAATACTTTTTAAAAAACTAAGTAAATTTCTACGTTATTAAAACTTGAAACATAAAATGACAATTTTGTCCTAGGACAGTTTTTGCCAGCTTTGTGTTCGACATATTTCTTAATATCTAATCAAATTTTGGTAACATTGGGTCATAAAATGTCTATTTTATTCATTGGCTAGTTTTTTACCATTATTCGTATTTGGACTTGCATAAGGCTAGAATATGTATATCAATATTTTTTTAATAAGTAAGCAAATATCAATCTAATTTGAACTCAAGACACAAAATGAAGATTTTTTCCCCAAGCCATTTTTTTTTACCATATTTGTATTCTAGGTCACCCATAAAACTAAAACATAATTGCCGATATATTTTTTATTAACTAAGTAAAATTTTAGCTTAATCTGAACTTGATTTATAAAATGAACTTTTTATCTCTAGTGCCATTGTTGGCCCAATTCATGTTTCAAGTTTCCCAAAAGACTAAAAAAGTAATTAAACTTGTCTTTAAATTGTTAAGAAAAATTTAGCATGATCAAGACTTGAGCTATAAAATTACTATTTTACCCGTAGTCTATTTTATCTAGATTTACATTTTGGGTTTCTCAAAAGTCTAGAAAATGTTACTTGACATGTTTCCTAATAGCTAGACAAATTTTAAAACGAGCAAAATTACTATTTCGCCTAGACTCGTTTTAACCAATATTCGCATTATGACATTCCCAAAATCTAAGAAATATATATTGCACCACTAGAAATGTAAGTTTTGGTGTGGTTAATTTTCAAGCGACCGCTTTGGCGCTTTGGCGGTCACTGATTAAGGGGTTGCAAATGTATTGCGACTGGTCTATTGGCGACCAAAACATTTGCATGACCGCTTCTGCTAGTCACTAAAATACCATGCACGACAGCTTTAACAATTGCGTCTGGCGGTCGCTAAAAGTCCCCCTTAATATCTATAACAGTTCTCTTTTTCCTTCACACTCTCACTCTCTTATTCTTTCCATCCCCCGTCCTCTGCTTTTTTGCGTTCTCTCCTCTCTCTTCTCATCTACTCTAGCGGTGCATCGTCGATCGTTCTCATCGCTAGAAAAAGGTCTTCTCCTTCCGTCCCTGGTTCTCTCTCTCTCTCTCCCTCTCTCTCTCTCTCTCTCTCCCCTTATATAGATATATATTTTTTTATTTTATCTTATTTTTTGAAGCCAAATTTACACAACTCCGATTGCGGATTTCTAAGCTTAGGTTCCTTTTTAACTTTTTTAAGTATATTATCAGTTGATTATTTTTGTGAGATTTGTAATTTTGTTGGTATATGTTGTGTTGAAACTGCCCTTTTTTTTTTTTCTTAGGATTATTGCTTTTTTTTTTGACATTTTGATATTTTGGGAACACTACTTGGTAATTTGTGAATACTACTTTGAAGCTGCTATGAAAATTATTTTTTGGGATTTTTTTGGTATTTTGTGAAAACTGCCCTTGGTATTTTTTTGGTATCATTTTGGGTAGCTTTTTTTTTTTTTTTTTTATTAAGTATACTGTCAGTTGATATTTTTGTGATATCTATTGGTTTGTTTGTATATTTTGGTTGATTTATTGTTGAAACTGCCCCCCCCCCCCTTTTTTTTTACGAATATTGCTATTTTTTATGGCATTTTGTTAGTGTTTTTTGTTCAAGTTGCTGCTACTGTCCTCTTGTGAAAATTGTTAATTTTTATTTTTATTGGCATTTTTTAAATTGTTTTAGGCATTTTTGGTATTTTGTGGTGTTTTACTGTTGATTAATTAAATGTGTTTGGTTTTTATAATTATGTTATTGTATTGGCTTTTGTATTAATATGGGACTAATTGTTTTTAATGTTGAAAAAGTTGTTAGAATTTTGGGTAATTTTAAAGTGACTAGAAATTAGATTAATTTCAAATTCAATTTTAAATTGCCAGTTCAGTAGCTAGAAATTAAATTAATTAAATTAATTGAATTTATAATAATAAATATTGAATTAAAACATTAAATTTTAATATTGAATTACAATATCATAATTAGGAAATTGGCTATAATATTATAATATTAATAAAAAATAAATGGATAATATAGTAATTAGTATTAAGAAAATAATAATTTAGTTAAATTATTATCCTAATAGTAAAAATAATAAAATTAAATTAGTTAAAATAATAACGATATTATTATTATTTGAAATAATAAACAATAAGCTGATTAATATCATAACAACTAAATGGATTAAGTAAATATATTATAATATTAAATAAATTTTAACATTAGTTAAATTAAATTAAAATACTAATTATAATATTATATAATAATATCGAAGATAATATTACTATTTAAATTGATATTATTAATATCATTACGGTAATGGCAATAATAATATTTAATAAGGTGAAAATAATAAAGATGTTACTATTATGTAAAATATTAGATAATAAATTATAGCATTTAATTATAATATTAAATTAATAAATTATAATGATAAATTAGTTAAAATATAATACAACATTATAATATTAAAAATAGTAAAATTATTTAAATTGATATAATTACTATTATTATCCTAATTGCAATAATAATAATTATATTCACCAAAATTATAATTAAATAATAATATTAATTTAATTATAATAAATTAGTTAATATTATAATAACTAAATAAATTACTTGGGTCCAATCCCATCCAATATTGATTAGCTTGGGCGTTATTTAAGTGTATAATAATAGAACTGCAATATTAAATTATAACTTAAATTAGTTAAATTATAATATGAAAACTATTAAATAATAATATTAAAAATGATAAAATTATATAATAATAAAATATTATTATTGGTTGGGATATTAAGTAACAAATTATAGTGTCAAATTATAATACTAAATTATAATGTTCCATTTGTTAAATTATATTATGAAATTGTAATATTAGTAATTTTAAATAATAATACCGTTTGAATTGATATTATTAGTGTTTTTATCCAGATGGCAATGATAATAATATTAATATCATATAAAATATTAAATAACAAATTATAGTATTAAATTTTAATGTTACATTAGGTAAATTATAAAAATAGTAATTTTTATATTAATTTATAAAAAAATTAATAATAATAACAATAATAAAAACAACAACAACATAATACAATTCAATATTAAAAATATAAGAAAATTAGGTAAAATAATATTATAATATTATAATCAGGTAATTATTAATAGTTAATTAATAGTATTTAATTAGTTAAATTAATAACTAATACAAAATCCTTAATCTTACTTGGGCCAATCCAATGTCTTTCTAGGGCCCAATAAAATCCAAATATTAATAATAATCAAATCCAATTAGGAAAAATAATAATATTAAAATATTATTATTAGGTAATGGGTAATAGTTAATTAATAGTATTTAATTAATTAAATTAATAAGTACTACACAATCCCTTAATCTTACTTAGGCCCAACCCAATATCTTTCTTGGGCCCAACAAAATCCAAATATTAATAGTATAAGAAAATATTTGGTTCGTGTTGTTATATTAGTTTATTATTATAATAATAATAATAATAATCACATCATAACATACTATAATGTAATTAATTTATAATAATAATAATAACAATAATAATAATAATAATAACAACACAATCCAATATCAATAATATAAGAAAAATAGGTAAGATAATATTATAATATTATAATTAGGTAATTATTAATAGTTAATTAATAGTATTTAATTAGTTAAATTAATAACTAGTACACTAATCCCAAATCTTATTTGGGCCCAATCCAACATTTTTCTTGGACCCAATAAAATCCAAATATTAATAATAATCCAATCCAATTAAGTAAAATAATAATATTATAGTATTATAATTAGGTAATTAGTAATAGTTAATTAGTAGTATATAATTAGTAAATCAATAACTACTACACAAACCTCTAATATTACTTATGCCCAATCCACTATCTTTATTGAGCCCAATAAAGTCCAAATATTAATAATAATCCAATCCAATTAAGTAAAATAATAATATTATAAGATTATAATTAGGCCTAATAGGTATTTCTCAAATATTTTGAAATGAGTCAACATAAAAGAAAGGACGTCACAGGATTTAAAGAGTTGTGACAATAACGTGTTCATTCAATACTTATTGCCTATCGCAATAAGGAATTGTCTACCTAAGAATGTGGTGGCGCAGTTGATTGAGATTAGTAACTTCGTCAAACAGCTATGTTATACAGTTCTCCGTACTAAAGATTTAAAGGGTTTGCAAGAAAGGATCGCATTGACACTGTGTCATCTGGAGAAAATTTTTCCACCAACATTCTTCGATGTAATAGTTCCCTTGACCATATATTTAACTGATTAAGCCCGGCTTGGTGGCCCTGTCCAGTTTAGGTGGACGTATCCGATCGAGAGGTACATGAACACATTGAAGAGGTACATGCGTAACAAAACTTGTTCAGAGGCATTCATAGCTAAGAGTTATTTGATGGATGAGTGTACCAATTTTTGCACTTCATATCTTAATGATGATGTCTAGACAAAGTTAAACAAACCAAATCAGATAAATAAAGGTCTTGTTGGGGAAGGTACGTCATTTGATCTCAATCACATCGAGTGGGTCCTAGCTCACCAGTTCGTGCCCTTTAACACCCAATCGATTGTACCATTGACTTAGTAAATCATTCTCCTTATATAGAGTATATTGTGCAACACTTGTAATAATTATCACGCTTATCGATAACATAATTTGATCTACGTTGTAAGAAACACATAAATGATCTAACACGAGATATGCCTCGTGCAACAGATAGTCAAATTCTGATGTTTCATTATCAATCGTTTCACTTGATTTAAGAATTACGTATGTGTTAAATGTTTACATGTAGCATTATATGTTCTGCCGTATTATTTTAAATTTGTATTCAATTAATACGTGAATTGCATGGGTTTACAATTTAAGAAGCACTGGCGATTCAGTTTTGACCAATGAAATAAACCAATTAGCTTATAGTCTTTATACGACGACTCGATGTTACATAACTTCTGATATCAATGGGTTTCAATTTCGTATGAAGTAGGTAAATGATAGGTGGGCTACACCAAATAGTGGCATGGGCTACCCATCTATCGACAGTGGGTACTACAATGGCCAATTGAACGATATTATTGAAGTCGTATATAATCGTGATTCGAGATTTCTATTGCTTAAGTGCGATTGAGCTGATCCAATCCATGGGGTTAAAAGTAATAAGTATCAATTTAAATTGGCAAATTTTAACAATTTGTTAAATCGGGATGTGCGAATACAACTTGAACCTTACATACTGGCATCAATGGTAGAGGAAGTCTATTGCATTGTAGATCGAGCCAATCCTAACTGGAAAATTGCACTTAAAATGTCGAGAAGAATGGTGTATCAGATCGAAAGCGATGAGCCAGATATTAATACATTTGCCTAATAAGTTCTTGACCAAGATGTAGTCATCCAATGTGAAGAAAATGTTAATTGGGTTAGGGAGACAGCCGAACGAGATATTGTTGACTTATATTCCTAATAAAGGGTTGTGCACTTTTTTATCCAAACAAAGTTTATTTTAAATATTTTTTTTTTTTGAAATTCTAATGAATCTATATTGTGAACATCTACGCAGACATGTCTGGATGCTCTAAGAAGAGATTTGGTTCCCGGATGATGGTCGAGCATCTCGGCCTTTCTTATGCGAGCAGTAGTTACACAGACTCCAATGTGGCATCACCGTTAATGTAGGCTCCTCTATCAACACACAGTCAGGCAGGGCCTAACCCTACACTGACTGGAAAAAATTGTTAGTTTAAGAAATATTTTAGCTTTTACAATATTTTTCCTTCTACTCATTAAACTTAATATTTTGTAAACAATAGGTTCTTCTACTCCGAGCAAGCCTTTGAGGTCTGGTAGAGGGCTTTTGACCGTGCAATTGGATGATATGCCCTATTCGGTGGAGAAGGCCGGACGTCAGCTCATCTCCCCGATCGAACACATGATCCGTAGTCGAATCAGGTTCTCGATGACCACCCTCGATTGGGAAGCCTTCCCGCACGACACATTCAAGGGTCTCTAGGTATTATACGTGATATTTGTGTTTAAACTTATAATATTAAACAATATTCTATAATTTATCCTTTTTAGGCTAATGTGGTTGGGGTTCCTCCAGACATTCGGGACGTTTGGTACAACAAGTGCAGGAAGATTTGGTAGAACCATAACAACAAGGTCAAGTCGAGCCATTGGAAGGCCATGAGACTGACCCTGACATTCTTCAGTGTCTCTTGACAAGTGTCCTTCCCACTAGTGGGCCGAGCTTGTCACTTACTAATCAAATGACCAGGCACGGGTGAGTAGATTGCGATCTAAATTTTTTTTTCCTTATACTTTTTAGTTATAAAGCGTAACTTATAAAATCTAATCGATAAGAAATAAAAACAGGATGAGGCGGTAAAGAACTCGCGAAACCGAGGGATGCAGGGTCTCCCACAACCGAGGGATGAGATATTCTTCTCTATCATCGGACGTGAAGGCCATGGATACTCGCTGATGAGGGGCGCAGGCATTCCACGCCTATCCTTTGCATGAGCAAATGCATCATCTTAGACTAGATGCCACAACCAAGACCTGCTCCAAACCTTTTGTGCGGAGATGAATGCACGAGAGGCGTTGTTTTGGACAGAGATGATAGCCTAGATGAAGAGATGCTTACCTTAGAGTTAAAGCCATCCTCCCTCTCCCCCTCCCTCTCCCTCTGCTCAGGTTAGAAATAATTAGAATTTTATAAAAAAATTTATTTGTGTTTTATTGTCACGTTCTCATTCGCTTATTGTTTCATTTTAGGACCTGGACGATGGCAGCTGGCCCTCCCGGACTAGACTATGGTGATTCCGATTTGTAGATTTTTATTTGTTTCTTTGTTTCTTTTTTTCTTTTTTCTTTTTTTCCTTTTGTGTACATTTGTATATAACAAATTTTGTAGCTAAATTTTCCTACTATTTTTGTATATATAAATGAATATTTTTTTATTTATTTAAAAAAATTTCTATTACATGTGCAATTTAAATTATAACAAAAATATTAATTAGAAATAAATATTTAAAAATAAATAATATCAATAATAAATGAATTTAAAAAATTAGTAAAAAATAGAAAAAAATTTTAAATCAAATTAAAAAGATTATTATGACCGCCATATGGGGTCATTAATACTTTCCAGCTATATGGCAGGACTGGCACCAAGTTCGAGAAAAACCATCAGCGGCCGCTTATTTCATATCAAAATTTCTAAATAAAATTATCCCGCGGCCACCAATTCTGTCGCTAATATTATCGCGACTGCCATTGAAACCCTAGTTTCTAGTAGTGTTGACATGTTTTTTCATCAATTAAGTAAATTTTGGTCCAACTTTAAGCATGGGCTGAAAAAGAATAGTTTTACCGCTACAGCTGTCTCTAGCCCATATTTGTTATAATCTAGAAGTAAATAAATTATTATTTATTTTAATTACATGTTATGTGTTTTTTTAATTGAAATTAGTTAACTTTAAATGTGGATCATTGGATTTTTTTATATGTTTAAGGTCCATTGTAACTTAGGTGGATATGTTTACACCTTAATAAGAGGCTATATATATAAATAAGATTGTTAGTTAGGGTTTTATTATGTTATAAGAGAGAGTGAGAGAGAGAGAGGAAAGGAAAAAGAAAAGTTGTGGCTGGCAATTAAATGTTAGTAATCTATTTTTTTTTTTTTTTATGAGTTTGAATTAATGGTCGATTGATTAGATAATAGAGCAAAAGTTGTGCCTATAGAGATATATATGTATATTTAAACTTGCTTACACGTTTTGTTCTTGGATGTGTTGGTTTAGACAAAAATAAATAAATTAGTATTGGATTGATGGAAGTGGTTGGTAGAAGAGAAAAAAGAAGAGTAATTTGATGGATTGGTGATTTGATGTGAAGGAAGCAGCAGATTAATATTGTACTGGTGTGCGTATATCTATATAATAAGATACATCTTTTGATGTGACATTTGTCCTAATTATCAGCCACGTCATCAACATCGTTTTCAAATTCTAAAATTTGAAATTCAAATAAATATATATATATATATATATTTTGTAAAATTATACAAACTTGAAATACATAATATATTTTGTAAAATTATACATATTTAAACTATTTTCATTTCAAAAAAAATGATAGCAAAAAATAAAAACAGAAAATATAAACAGAATGACGACAGCTTTACCAAATGATCATCAAACAATATATGGATACTTATTAGACAAAATAAACTAAATTTTTTTATTTCAAAAAATACGTAAACTTCAATTTTCTTGAAAATTTTAAAAATTTAAACTAAAATTTTAGATTTACTTAATGGTTAGAATTATTTTTCTTTTTCTCTCATTTTTTCCATATTCTTTTGAATACTTTTTATAAAAAAGATTTAAATTAATATTTTAAACATATGATAATAATGATAATAACTAATAAAATTTTATACCTTAGTCTCTTTTGATTGTGATTTTTTATTTTTACAAGTTATTTTTATACATTTTTTTATTTTAGTTTGTTTTATGAATTTAAATTTGAGTTATTTAAAAACTAAATTATATTTATGTACCTTTAGACATAGGTAATTGCTAGTCTATATAATAAAACACGTCTTTTGATATGACATTTGTCCCAATCATCAGTCACGTCATCAACATCTCTTTCAAATTTTGAAATTTGAAATTCAAATAATTATACATATTATATTCTATAAAATTATACATACTTAAAGTATATATTATATTTTGTAAAATTATACATACTTAAAATATATTTTATTACTATCAAAGTTCATATCAAATGACCTGATTTATTATGTAGATGAATAATATTTTTTATATTATTTGGATAAATAATATAATAATTATATTTTATTAAATTATTTTAGTAAATTAATGTGAAATATATTTAGTAAATCCAATTAATTTTTTAAGAGCTAATTGTGAAAAAAATTACATTTCCAAAAACAATTTCAATTTTCATTTCAGAAAAAAAAAAAAAAGAATGACAGCCAAAAATAAAAACAGAAAATATAAACAGAATGACGACAGTATTACCAAATGATCATTAAATAATATATCGATACTTATTAGATAAAGTCAACTAAATTTTTTTATTTCAAAAAATACTTAAACTTCAATTTTCTTAAAAATTTTAAACATTTAAATTAAAATTTTAGATTTACTTAATGGTCAGAATTATTTTTTTTTCTCTCACTATTTCCATATTTTTTTGAATCTTTTTATATAAAAGATTTAAATTAATATTTCAAACATGTGATAATAATGATAATAAATAGTGAAATTTTATACCCTAGTCTCTTTTTATTGTGATTTTTTATTTTCATTGGTTATTTTTATACTTTCTTTATTTTAGTTTGTTTTATGAATTTAAATTTGAGTTATTTAAAAACTAAATTATATTTATGTGCCTTCAGGCACAGGTAATTGCTAGTCTATATAATAAAACACATCTTTTGATGTGACATTTGTCCCAGTCATCAGCAATGTCATTAACATCTTTTTCAAATTTTGAAATTTGAAATTCAAATAAATATACATATTATATATTGTAAAATTATATTTACTTGAAGCATGTATTATATTTTGCAAAATTATATATACTTAAAATATGATTTATTATTATCAAAGTTCATATCAAAGGACCTGATTTATTATATAAATAAATAATATTTTTTATAATTGTTGGATAATATAATATAATAATTATATTTTATTCAATTATTTTAGTAAATTAATGTGAAATATATTTGTTAAATCCAATTAATCTTTTAAAAGCTAACTGTGAACAAAATTGCATTTTCAAAAATAATTTTTTTTATTTCAGAAAAAAAGAATGAAAGTAAAAAATAAAAACAGAAAATATAAATAGAATGACAACAGAGTCGGCAAATAATCATTAATAATATATGGATACTTATTAGACAAAGTCAACTAAATTTTTTCATTTCAAAAAAAGTTTAAACTTCAATTTTCTTGAAAAGTTTTTAACATTTAAATTAA
Source organism: Sideroxylon spinosum (assembly GCA_003260245.2). NCBI lineage: Eukaryota > Viridiplantae > Streptophyta > Magnoliopsida > Ericales > Sapotaceae > Sideroxylon > Sideroxylon spinosum. The sequence continues at coordinate 24,283,226 of QLOD02000029.1, read as the reverse complement.
AAATTTTACATTTACTTAATGGTCAGAATTATTTTTCTTTTTCTCTCACTTTTTCCATATTTTTTTTGATACTTTTTATGTAAAAGATTTAAATTAATATTTTAAACATGTGATAATAATGATAATAAATAATAAAATTTTATACCTTAGTCTCTTTTGATTGTGATTTTTTATTTTTATATGTTGTTTTTATACATTTTCATTTTAATTTGTCTTATGAATTTAAATTTGAGTTATTTAGGTCCCGTTTGGTAACGTTTTCGTTTTCTGTTTTTTCATTTATGTTTTCAAAATCTTGTAAACTGACAACAAAAACATGTTTATTAAATCTGTTTACATTTTTTTGTTTCCAAAAAAATGAAAACATAAACAAGAAAACAAAAACAAAAAAAAAAAATGTTTTCACTCTGTTTTCTTTTTCTATTGCAAACAATTTTATATATTTTATTATTTTATCCATTTTTGTATTATCAAATTAAAATAAATTACTTCATTCAAACATTTTACTAAAAAAAAATTATTTTAATAAAAAATATAATTTAATTAAATAAATTATCTAAATACATATGTAATATATTTTATTAATTTATCTTAATAAATAACTAAATTAATTATTAATTATTAATTAAATTTATTTAATATGAAATATTAATTATTAAATTATTTTTAATAAATAAAAAATATAATTAAATAAAATAATTAATTTAATTAAATTGATATAAAATATATTTTATAAATACGTTTTATAAAATATAATATAACTTAACTATGATATTTTATAAAAACAATTTAATAAAATAAATTTAATATTAGTTAAATTAATAATTTAAATTAATTATAAAATTTAAGTTAAATTAATTAATTTAATTTAATTAACTGAAATAATATTGAATGTATTTTATTAAATTATTTTAAAAAGATATCATAATTATATGAATTAATTAAAATTTAATTTAATAATTTATTTAATTTAGTTATTTTTAACTAATATTGAATATATTTTATTAAATTATTTTTAATAAATATAATAGTTAGATTAATTAATTAAATTAAATTTAATAATTAATTTAATTTAGTTATTTTTAACTAATATTAAATATATTGTTTCAAATTATTTTTAATAAATATCATAATTAAATTATGTGAATTATTATGTAATATATTTTAGTGAATATTATAATGAAATTATAATTAATATATTTTATATTTATTGGATTAAATGATACATTATTTATATTTTATTCAATTTTTAAATAAATAATATAATTAATTAATATGAAATATAATTTCTAATTCTACTAAATTTTTAGAAACTAATAACATTAAATATTTTATGAAATAAAAAATTAATAATTATAAACAAACATTATTTCCAAACAGAGTTTCAGTTTTCATTTCAGAAAAAATAAGCAGCAATAGAAAACATAACACAGAAAATGACAACAGAAAAATACCAACAAAAAAACGATAGAATTGTCAAACGGGGCCTTAAAAACTAAATTATATTTATGTGTCTTTAGACACAGATAATTGCTTTTATATATACATGATGCACTGAATCTTCAGTTGAAAGAAAATGGCCTGCCACTCACGTTGTGTATGTATATAGGTATTAATGGATGGTTGATAGAAGATGTTGGATGGTTTGATGGAAGATGTTGAGAAAAAAAAATGAGTTTGACTTGGCGTGATTGAATGGTTAATTGTGTGTATCTGTATAAATTTACACATGAGACAAAGAAGGTTACCGACAGGTTGTTTGAGGATAATTAGATGGATTAATCATTTTAATTAATTTATTAGAAAGGAATTTAGTGATTAATTATTTGTTAATTATAAATTAAAATAGATTTTAATAATAGGTATTAATTTTGTGTGTTCAAGGTCATGATGAATTTTCTTAAATTAGTTTACATTTACGTCTTTGGACATCATGTGAGTGGCTTGGTTTACTAGTATAAATTTTGTAAATTATTCCATGGATAAAGGTTTACAAGGTTAAATTTTTTTGAATTGTTATTTGTGAAAATTTCTATTACTTTAATAATAGATTATATGTTTTAGGTTATTAAGCATAAAATAAATTTGTTTGAACACTTGTGTTCGTTTGAAATTGATGAGAATATGGTGGATAATTAATTATGGTTATTGGAATTAAAATAAAAGTCCAGTGGATAAACTCTTTAAGTAGTGTGACTTTGGCAACTAAGGAACAAGCCCGTGAAAACCGCGATAACTCTAGTTCTCAATGATTGTAGGAACAAACCTATGAAAACCGTGATGACATCAATCGGATTGGTTTAAGAAAGAACTCAGGAGTTAGACGGGATGACTCTAAGTATGATGTTGGATTCAACGAGTACTGCCCATAAAAAATTTTATTGGCACATTTGATATATAATTTATGTGTGCTAATCCATATATTAATAATTATCATCACTATTGTGATTGACTGGTTGTTTTATAAATGTTATTGCACTCTGAGGTGCGGGTTTTTAAGTTATTATAAATTATGCATGAAAATTATTTTACTTAGAATTTTATTGGATAAATTTTGCATTGAAAAATGTATTATATTCAAAGTTATTATTATTATGTTTGGCTTGTCACACCATTCACTAACCTTTTAACTCACTCCCTTATTTTATATTTTTCAGGTGAACGTGAAGGGAACTAGTCGTGGACTTTGGCAGAAGGGACCTTAAGTTACAGTCTCTTAGAAGAAAATTTCATGATTACTTTGTAAATTTTATTTAGTAGTTGGACTAGTGCTTTGGAAAATTTAGATTACTTTACTTATTGATATTAAATTGTTTGGAATTTGGTATGTGGCAGAACATTTCTAGTCTTTTGATTAAGACAGAAAGGATATTTTATCTTAAATGTTTTTCATATCCTTTTAGCGTGTTTTTTGAGCTAAGGCATAGGATACTTGGTCGGTTACAATCCCAACTGCCGGGCATTGTTATCAAGAAAGAGGCAACCTCTTTAACCTGGGACAATCCCATACCTAAATTTCTTTCAGAGATCTACAGACCATTATGCCTTGTGTACTCTCTCCAGTGTTGGTAGACGTTTCACAATTAGAATATTGAGATTTGGGAGTGTGATTGTTTTTCTCCTCGACTCAACTGTTCCATCCACAATTATCTCCTACACATTCACACATTCAATCACATAAAGTGACTTGAGGTTTGGGAAGTAGTTCTGCAACAACATGGCAGGGAATATATTCTTGATACCAGAACATCCACCGACGTGTAACTTCTCAAGTTTAAAGGAAATGTTGTGTGGTGGAACAACTCCACGAAAGAGTACGGTAAGATTGGGTAACTCAATAAGGTCTAATTCCTCGATGCTTTGCAGTGGGATCTGGCGATTTCCTGAGGAGGAGGATGAAGTTGAAAACATGAATTCAATCCCATCACATTGGAGTAGTCCGAGTTTTCTTAAATCTCCAGCATCCCTCCACGAAGTATTTGATAACCTAATGTTGTCATGGAATTTATATCTCAAAATCGCTAAGCTCTCAACGTCACTAGGGAACACTAGTTGATCCACGACATCATCGACATTTCCATACATGTCAACCCAAACATTTTTCCAATGTTCTCATAATCATCCCCCCAATGACGAAAGAGAAAAGATTTCACATGAAGGTGGTACTTTTCCAATCTTTGGCATTGCCGGGATTTTAGCTAGCTGACAAGCTCCTATCCATTCTCGAAGCATGCACCCAAAACTTTCAGTTCACTCAAGCACAAGAGATCTTCTGCTGACACACTTGCTTTTGACCAGTCAATACGAAAGCATTGGAGTTTGGAAAGCCTGCACAACTTCCAATCAGGAAATGCCTCTAGTTTCTCAGTTCCGAAGAGGTCGAGGTTTCTGAGATTAATCAGTTCTTCAAGACCTTGTGGTATTTCCAGAATTCGACTCCCGCACAGATCTAGTTCTTTCAATTCCTTAAGTTTCTCCAGCGACGGCACGTACTCTAGCTTACAACAGTACCCGGCTAAAAGTGCGTGCAAATTCTCCAAGTCAGATATGGACTTCGGTAGAGATCGGATGCATGTGTAGCTCAAATCCAATACCTGCAGGGAGTGCATGCGGACAATGACATTTAGACGGGTGAAGGACAAATCCAGTAAATTGATATGAGCCATTAGCGAAAAACATAAAGAATACAAAATTAAAAATTAAAGAGGGGATTTAGATTCTAGAATAATATTTAGATGAGAGGTGAAAGACATATCAAGTCCCTTAAGATGAGACATTTGTGAAAAAAAGAATCGGGAATAACATCAAGGAAATAATTCTCTTGCAATAACAAGGTGGTGAGTAAACGGCAAACAGGTAGACTAAAAGGAATGATAGATATATCGTTGTACATCAAAGAAATTTTCTCTGGGTTCTACTAGACGTCAAATGGGACTTCTCTTGATCCCCGATAGCCAGAATGTACAATGAATCGAGGACTTGTAGACGTTATTTGGAGAGACATATCGCTTATCAATTCATGCAATCTTACATATCTTTCATTTGCTTCATGATTTATCCCAAACAACAATTGGCATCTCTCCAACAAGTAAATATTTATGAGTTCATTCAATATAAAATGACCTTCATCAAACGTTGCTACTCTGCTACCCATCTCATCTATTAGTCCTCCACAATCCAATACTCTATCAACTCATTCTCAAGGATGTTGAAGTCTTTTGGATACATTGCCCAGTACAAGAAACACTTCAAGAATTTTTCCTTCTTTAGACATCTATAACTAAATTTTAGTAACTCAAGTACCTCACATTCATCATCCCTAATCTCTTTTCTCGAGATTTTACGCAACTATTCTCTCTAAGCATGCAAGTCCTCTTTTTCCCTCGTATTTCTAGCAACTATAATAATTGCAAAGAGCAGACATGCACATTCTTTGGCAACTGTTTCTGTAATGTATTTTTCTTTTGGAGTTAGCTTATCATCAGTAAATACAACTATTTCCATAAATAAATCCTTCGTTTCCTGCTCAGTGAGAAGCTCTACTTCAATAAGTACACAATCCATTTTTACACACACTTTCTTTGATCATGTAGTTAAGACAAGTGTAATGCTACTAGACTTTGACACACTTATTTTATCCAAATGAAATGGTTCCCATACATCATCCAAGACAAATAGGTACCTCTTTAAGCAAAGCATGGTACATAATTCTGTTGCTCTATCCATTTCATCCTCAAACGTCCAAAAACTAAAACATTTTATGAGGATCTAATTTTGTAGCTATCACATCTTGTATTTTTCTAACATTGAACTCTTTGGATATCGTGACCCAAATGACTTCGTCAAAGTTGCCGGTTGCTCCTTTCACAATTTCATTGTGGACTGCTTTCATGATGGTTGTTTTGCCGACTCCCCCCATTCCGACAACACCAATTTCTGTAAACTTATCATCAATCAAGTGCTTCCAAACTTTCTTAAAGTTCCTTGCACTAGCAGCTTGACTGAAAAATTCCTCAATGGGAATGAGTTTTCCTTTAGGTGGGGGTGCGTCAATCACCAACCCATCAGAAAATATACCCTTTGCCATCACCTTTGCCACCTCATCAATCTTGCCAGTGACTTGCTGTGCCAACCATGTGCGTTCAAAAAATTACTTTCTTTTTCAACTTGTTTCTCAAATCGTTGCTCGTCTTCTTTTGTGTCTTTCACTTCTTCCAGCCAAGCTTCGACTTCTTCTTTTTTTATTTTACCAGGCTTTGCACTAAGATGTGCATTTGTATTCTTCACTCGACCATTCAAGTACTTTGTCTCTGTTTTGAGTTTTTTCATGTTGGTACCTAAAAATTCACGTGTGCTAGATATCCCAAGTAATCAATCACATCAATAAGAAAGTAGAAAGCAATATATGTGATGAAAAAATCCACACAGATTAGCACTAAAATAAAGCGTTGATTACAAACTCAAAACTCTCGACAGATCGACTTCTCGACTCTATACTCTGTTTGACGTTTGCTCGAATCCTCGATTCACCAACTCCTCTAGCGAAAGCCTTCCAGCTCCTTGAAGGCACAATACTAACTCCTTAGTAGCTCTTGCTAAATCCACAGTGTGCTGAATCCTCAGTGATCACAAACCACGAATCCGAACTCCTTCGGATCAAGAGATGAAAAGCTTGGCTAAATTATGGAGACTAATTGGAAACTCTTTTGGCCCATGCTCTAATGAATATTCTCTCTTTCTCTGACTCTCTATGAAACTCTAGATACATTCCCCTTTTTATATCATCCAAAACCTGGGGCAACCAAGATTAACACAAAAGATAATCGAAGCCAGAATGGTCACCTCGCGGGAAGCTCGCACTCGTGGCCTTCCTCCGGCCATCCCGCAGCCATCCCGCGGTGATCCCACACGGCCAATTCTACTGAAGACTGTTCTCGGCTTTATCCCATGACTCAGAGCGTGCTTCCTGCAGTCTTCCTGCGTTATTATTCGTCTGGCTCTGTTCAACTCGTTTCATACTTCTAAGAGTATTTGGAAAACTTTTCTGAGGCCTTTACACTTCTATTTGACTCAAGACAAAAGTGTCTTAGCCTACACTAAGTCTAAATATTATAGAACTCTGTTTTGACTATGGATTTACCAACTTTACAATTTTATCCCCAACAATCTCCCCCTTTCGCATTTCCATGTCAAAACTTAATAAACACAATTACAAATGAAATCATCCTCAACTCAAGCCTCAGAAAGTAATGTAATGATCAATATGTGCTGATTATTACATCTGTTTACTGCACACTAAAACAAATTGATCAAGCCATCATGTTGGAAAAAATAATAATGAATGAAACAAATATAAATGAAACATTAACCAAAAAAATGAAATAAAACATAAACTACATGTTATTCTCCCCATCAATTAAACATTAATTATTCTCCCCCTCAATTTAACTTCTCCCCCTTTTTGACATGAATTGACAAAAAAATAGGATATGATGTATAATTTTGATCAATTCATTCCAAGTCCTATTTCCTTCAAACACAAAACTAAACATAGTTTCAAATTTTTGACCATACATAAATAGTACTGATAGGAATTCTAAGAGTCACCTTACTATTTATGTTATAAGTTATTCACACATGTCATACCAACGGTCAAATGCCTATGCGGTGTGTGAAATGAAGTTTAGAAACAATCATGATCAATACTTTTCACATACTCGCATGAAATTTTAAAATGCTCTTTTTGGATAATGAAGTGAATAAATAATATATGCACTTGTGTTTTTCGACTTATTTCTCCTCAATTCATTTATTTTCAACTACACATTAATTTTTCAATTTACTTCCACCAAGTTTATTAAGATTTTTTGTTTTAGATTTTTCTAACTTTACTTAACGCCTTTTACAGACTTATGAGTAGGTAGCCATCTTCCTGTATCGTCAAACCCAAAGGGTGGTTATTTTGATAACCCGTACGTCAACAGGCTAGCTTCACACTATCCCATTGGTAGCCCTTTCCAAGTAAATTTAATTAAAATATCTTAGGGCAACCAATAGTCCAAAAGGAGAATTTATAAATACACTTGGGCAGTGAAAATATTTTTTCATGAAGTCTAAACCTCAGTGTATTTACAATAAGCACACCACTACGATGATAAGGAACAACAAAACATAGGATTCGGGTTCATCAAGTAATTCAAATTCATGACCACTATGTAGATTAACAATTTTACTCCAATGATTTTGAATTATGTATGAAGTAATAGATCATGCAAGAACATCACAAAGAATAACATCATATCAAAAAAAAATTATTTTTATGTTTTAAAAAATATTTTTAAAAATCTAATCTACATAATTTCATTGAACTAGGAAAGAATGTAACAATTAAGCTCTATACAAAAAAATTACCTCTACATATCAAGGCTCACCCCTTCAACATCTTTAGGGGTGTGAGTGATATGTAGGCCACTATTTCTAATCCAAATAGTTCTCATTTTAGGGGGCTTGTTGGATTTTGAACCAATTGATCTTGAGAAATTTTTCTTTTTATTCTTTCTCATTGGCCAAGGTATGTAAGGTCTAGAATCACAACATGACTCTTGGAATCTCAATGGGCCAAAACTATTTGACACTTGAAAATTAGGTCTCAAGAAATTCCTAGTGCCAACATAGGATAGAGGTAACCCATATAATTTGTGGTAATTAGGTCTAATGTGACCTTTAATTCCACAATGATGACATACAGGTACAAATTTAAAGTAGGATTGAAAATACGTACCTTAAAACTTACCTTTAGGCCTTTGATAAAAATTTTGATGTTGGCCTTTCTTTGGTGCTTGCTTTTGGGGGATAAAAGACT
>QLOD02000029.1:24231570-24262891 GCA_003260245.2 Sideroxylon spinosum | reverse complement strand
TACCTCATTGCTAGTCGTCCTGATATATCCTTCAGTGTAGGTGTTTGTGCTAGGTTTTAGTCTAACCCTAAGGAATCCCACTTACATGCTATTAAAAGAATAATCAAATATGTTAATGGGACATCTGAATATGGTATTTGGTTCTCTCATGAAACCAATGCCACATTAGCAGGGTATTCTGATGATGATTGGGCAGGATGTGTCGATGATAGGAAGAGTACATCAGGTGGTTGTTTCTATATAGGCACTAACTTAGTTTCTTATCACTGTAAGAAACAGAACTCTGTGTCCATTTCCACTACAGAGGCTGCATATATAGCTGCTGGTAATTGTTGCTCCTAACTTCTATGGATGAAACAAATGTTGGCTAATTATGGAATAGAACAGGAATCCATGACTTTGTTTTGTGACAATCTTCGTGCCATCTACATCTCTAAAAATCTTGTTCAACATTCTCGTACCAAGCATATAGACATTCAGTATCATTTCATTCGTGAACTAGTTAAACAACAAGTTGTATCCATAAAGCACATAGAGACTCAAAAACAACTAGCTAACATCTTCACAAAGCCTTTAGATCATCTAAGATTTGTATCTCGCAGATCCTCTCCAAGTGTTTGTTCCTTAGACTAAGGCACCCTGAAAATTCTTCCCTTGGTGTACACATATACATATATATTTTCATATTTTAAGGGAAAAAGAGGTTTGATTTAATGTTTATTGTATGATCTATTTACTCATAGACCACTCAAAATCATGGATATCGTGCTTTCCACCTACATAAGAGATATGAATTTGAATTCCTTAATAATCTTGAAACATGTGTTTTGATGTTCCTTATCATAGTGATAGTGTGTCTCTTGTAAAAACACAAGAGTTTAGAACTTCTTGAAATATCTTCTCACTACTTAATTGTGTATGTAAATACTTTTGGTTGGATTATTAAATACTTCTAAATTCACATAATGAATAATTACTTGGAAAAGGCTACCAATAAGATAGTGTGAAGCTAGCCTGTTGACGTGCGGGTTATCAAAATAACCACCCTCTGGGTTTGACGATGCAGGGAGATGGCTACCTACCTATAAGTGTGTGAAAGCCGTCAAGTAAACAAATGGTGGCTGTAATTTACAAATTTGAAGTTAGTTGAAAATAATGAATACTGGAGAGGTAAGTCAAAAAGCACAAGTGTATATAGTATACTTAAACTATTCATAGTCCAAGCCAAGCATTTTTAAATATCAAGCGAGTATGTGAAAAGTATGGATCTTAAATGTTAATAAATCTCGACTCACATACCACACAGACATTTGACCATTGGTATGACATGTGTGAACATCTTATGACATATCTAGTAAAGTATGTTTTGGAACTCTTCCTCATACCTATTTATGGTTTGGTTGAACTCATGGAACCATGTTTTGTTTTGTATGTGAGGATGTAGTATTTGGAATGAACTAATGATCATAAGTTTTGGTTCTTTTTCATTTGATTTAAAAAAAAAAAAGGGGAGGTATATCACGAGATAGCTGTGTGAAAGGTACTCTGAGTCATGGGAAAATATAGAAGGGTTGCAAAAGGATAAACATGGTATGGGATAGCCGCCGGATGGGCGCAGGATCACCGCAGGAGCGGGCTTCCTACAAGTTGGCTATTTTAAAGCCCCTGAGACCTTTATTCAGTCAGATTCATCATGTACGGTCCGATTCTCTCACTTGCGGTCCAAGCTAGTCAGGTCTCTATCAGCTTTCTTTTGAGGTATATTCGTTTCCACTTTCTATTCTAGCTAGTTTGTGTCTAGTTTGTCCTCCCTGTTGTCTATTTCTATGGCTCCACGTAAAAAAACCCGTAGTACTCTTGATGCACATCTTTTTAAGAATGATGCTGCACAGCTTACATATATTGATATCTTCAAATATCGGCATATTGTTGTTGAACGTAACATTGAGTTACGTGACTTTCCTACAATTGCACCTATGTTTGAGAATCTTGGTTGGACTGACTATATGTCTTTTTCTAGGATTGAAGGTCTATTTTATGGTTGTACTATTGGGGATCTCGTTCGCAAGTTTTTTTTCCAATATGCATGCTTTTGATATGTCCACAGGTGTTTCACACTCGTATGTTTGTTCTATTAATGTTGAGTTAACGCCTAATGTCATTGCATAGTATCTACACCTTCCTAGACCTGATCATTTTGATTTTGAGCCTGTGTTATATACCGATGGACCATTTGTTCAGACTATTGCTTGTATCCTCACTGAGGGTCGAGTTGACTCGGTTGGGGAGACGATTCCACATCGTCAGCTGTAAGAAATCAATAGGATGATACATTTGTTTGTTATTAACTCTATCGCTCCTACTTTCTATGTCACTGTTGTGTCTAAACGTCGTGGACGTATCATACATGTTATTGTCACTGGCAGAGTTTTTGACTTGCCATTATTCATGTTTCGATTGATAACCACTGGTAGTGATTTTACCTCTAGGTCTGATTCTATGCCATTTGGTATGTTCCTCACTCATTATCCATTGTCTTTTGGTGTTGAGGTTCCCTAAAACTATAATTTGATCAAAAAGCCAAATTCCATAAATCATATGTCTATACGTCGCAGCATGACTCACTCTAGGCCTACTCCTATACCTCCACCTATCCCACCCCAGCCGAGTGGTCCTTTTCTACCTTTTGATCTGTCTGGTCCTTCTTCTAGTGCCCTTCCTGTGTATGACATGAACATGTTAGGAGCCAAGTTAGCATCCATTTAGGGGGAGAACCGCACCTTTCAGGATAATGTCTATCAATGACTCACCGCTAATGATACTCGCCAGGCAGAGCTTCATACTCTTCAGATAGGGATAGATACCAGACTACGTGCCATGCAGACTCGCCAGGATGAGATACACCTCACACTTACTCAGGTTCAGTAGAACCTGAACACTTACTCTTTTCCTTTGATGACCTATTTGGCGATGATTTCTTCCTGCCTAGTCAGGATGATAGAGGAAGTGCACCTGATGATGGGGGAAATGGAAGACATGATGATGCTGGAGCTCAATGATAGTTTGTCTTTCTTTTGTCAATTTATGTCAAAAAGGGGAAGATATATGGGGTGTATTATTATGATTATATTGTACCCTTTTGATATAGATTGTTCTATGGATTGTTCTACCATTTTATATATATGATGTTGATGTTTTAATTATGATATATGATGTTGATGTTTTAATTATGGTGAATGGACTTTCTTATTATATTTTATTGTTTATTATTTTAAAGTCCCACATGATGCCTTGATCAATTTCATTTAAATGTGTAGCTAACAGGTTTATAATATCATTGAAATGGTTTTTGAGGTTATAGGTTAAGTTTGATTTATTTGTAAATATATGTTTTTTTTTTTAACATTGAAATTTTCAAAGGGGGAGATTGTTAGGGATTTTATTATAAATTGGCAAATCAATTATCAAACATAGTGTGTGAAGTATTCTGTAATCACTAAACTTAGTATAGTGTAAGATACTAGAGTCTTATGTGTCTTAGAAGTATAAATGCCTCAAAAAACAAATTTGGTTAAAATAGGAAGCTTGAAGCAATCCGAAAGGAGCCGGATTCAGATTAACGCAAGAAGGCGGCAGGATGGCCACACCCAGTTGCGGGATAATGCCGAGAGCAGGAAATTGAAGATTGGCCTTGCGAGATGACTGCTCTGTGTTGCTTGAAGGCTATGGGAGCGAGCTTCCTGCAAGCTGTTTCTCTGGCTTCCAAAGCTGCTAATTTTCCAATCCTATGCGTCCCAAGTTTTGATATATAAATATACTAGACGTATCTAGGGTTTAGATACAGAGAGAATAACTTTTATTTTATTGAGCCAAGTCTAGACTATTGATCTCTCAAACCACTTGGTCAAAAGATCAATTCAGAGTTTGATCCGAAAGAGTTCGGATTCGTGGTTCGTGATCGTTGAGGAATCAATACGCTGAGGAGTCACCAAAGCTACTGAAGATTCAGTATTGTGCCTTCAAGGAGTTGGAGGGTTTTTACTAAAGGAGTTGGTGAATTGAGAATTTGAGCAAACGTCAAACTAAGTATAGAGTTAAAAAGTCGATCTATCGAGAGTTTTGAGTTTGTAACTAACAACTGATTTTAGTAAAATTTTTTAGGGAGTTCCTTGTCTGGGTTTTCCCGTTTCATATTGTGTCTTCTCTAGTCAAAGTTTCTGTGATCGGTTTGGGATATCTAGTACGTAGACTACATAATTTCAAAAGCCAACTCTGCACAAAATATGTGGTTAAGACGATGACAAGTTTGAATCACCCAAAAGAACAAAATAAGAAATAAGAGGGAGATGCATATATCTCCGTTCCGGATGGAGTTTCTTGCTTTGATAGTAAATTTATGTAATTTAGATATACAAAAATTTAGAATCAGTTTTACTATTCATGTACTTTGGTTAAAGAGGGAATAATCTCAAGAATTTTACTATAGCATAAAATTAATTTGAAGTAAGTCATATCGATAAATTAAATATTGTCCAAATTTATGACTAGAAAGTGGGCTCTTTTACTACTATAGATCATGTGTTAAAAATCAAACTATAACATCATAAAAATCTGTAAAAATTATTGCCCTATTTTTGGATTTTAAACTTGTCAATAAAAGTAAAATAAATATATTTATGCATGTTCAATTTTAAAAAATAACAAAAATAAAAGAAAACAAATTTAAGTTGTTGACAAGTAACTGTTAATTTTTTTTCACATTTCTTAAGCTGGAAAAACATTAGTGCGGGTAGATTTTGTTATATTAAATGACTAAAAGAAAAGAATGTGGACTATGATATTGCATGGTATATTAAATGACTAGATAAATTGTATTTTGTTAAATATTGAATGACTAAATTAGTTAATTAAGTTAAAATTTATATAGATGTTTAAAATTTTTTAATTCGTACTAATTTAGTCAATCAAATTTCATATAACTGCCTAATAAATAATTTATTAGTTTATTAATTTTAAATATATTTTTTTTAAATGAATTAATTGAAATAAAATTTTATAAACCTTAAAAATACTCAAGTATTATAGTAAGATTAGATTAATGATGAGAATGGTAAATTGAAATTTTTCTTTATATTTATTTTGCTTACACTTCAATTTATTTAACTATATTTTTCTTTTCCTTACTATGTAATAATTAAAAATCAAATCATAGAATACAAACCAACGTACTCTTAACATTATCTTAACTAGTGAATTCAAGTGCATATATATTATATAAAGATGGAAAACAATTGATAATAGAAAGCAGAATGTTCAAAAAAAAATTTAATCAGAATAACAGACATATTTACGGAGAATCGATTTAAGGCAAAAGGACACCTCAAAAGTGATCTTTATAATTGATTATCAGAAACATAACACCTTCCCCCAAAAAAAAAAAAAAAAAAGGAAAAAAACACCAACCAGGAATATAACGGCTAAAAAACATTCAGTTAGCAAATCGTATTATCTTTGAGGAACGCTGAAAAGCTGTTTCGGTGTGGGCATCATCCCATCCCAAAGATTCCCACCATTCTACTTCTGCTTCGATACGTGGAAGAGCAGGTGCGGTTGATGCATGTTGCTGGCCGTCATCAGTTTGCGAACAAGAAAAAGGCGATCTCTCTAAATTGGGACATTTCTCTACATAAATTTCATCAAGAGATCTAGCGACCACTGTGCCCTTGTATATGCTCTCCAGTGCTGGTAGGTATGACAGACTTCTCGTTTTAAGATGTGAGAGCGTGATTGTCTTCCTGCTCATCTCAACATCTTCATCTACTATTATCTTCTCCACATTCTCACAACAATCAACAGAAAGCTCCTCGAGGTTTGGGAAGTTATTCTGCAACAACACGGTAGGGAATATATTCTTGATACCAGGACATCCATCGATGTTCAAACGCATAAGTTTAAAGGAAATGTCGCCTGCTGGAGCAACTTCGTGAAAGAGCACCCTAAGATCGGGTAGCCTATGAAGATCTAATTCCTCAACGCTTCTTATTTGGGTCTGGCAATTTTCTGAAAATATCAATTCGATCCCCATCGCATTTCCATAGTGTGAATATTCTTAAATCTTCGGTATTCTCCCACGGCATTATATGTGATGACCCAATTTTGATATCGAATTTGCATCCATGAAGGTCTAAGGTCTCTACATGTTGGGCAACACTTGTCGACCCACGACAGTTCCAAACACTCAACTTTTTTCCCAGTTTCTCCAAAACCACAAATGCCAAACATCCAAATTAGGTTCCGCATAAAGGCAGTACTTCTTTAACCCTTGGCATTAGGATGATTCTAGATAAGTGATAAGCTCCTCTCCATTCTGAAACTCAGCACACAAAACTTCCAATTTTTTCAAGCACAAGAGATCGCCTGCTGACACTTTCACTTTTGACCCAACAATCCTAAGCCATTGGAGTTTGGAGAGTCTACGTAACTTCCAACTATCAAACGACTCTAGTTCCAGGGTTTCGCAGAGGTCAAGGTTCCTGAGATTAACCAATTCTCCTAGACCTTCTGCTACTTCCGAAATGTTACTGTGGCACAAATTTATCTCTTTCAATTCCTAAGTTTCTTCAGAGATGGCACGTACTTTAGCATACGAAAATACCCAGCTAAGAGTGCATGCAAATTCTCCAAGGCAGAGATGGACTTTGGCAGAGACCGAATCCCCGTGGAGCTCAAATCCAATACCTGAAAACAATGCATATGCACAAGGAAAGAATCCGGGATTTAGATACATATGAAGGACCCCCCAAAAAAAAAAAAAAATGACGTTTCGATACAGTTGAAGGACTAATGCAGTACCTTGAGAAGAGGCATGTTCGAAAAAATAGGATCCGAAATTGAGCGAAGTAAATCATTTCCTCGCTGTACTAATGTGGTGAGCTGAGGACAAAGCGGTCTCAAAGGAAGAACTCGTATCTGGCTGTCATTAAGAAAAACCTTCTCTCGATCTTGAGACCAGACTTCAAATGGGACTTCTTCAAATAATAACTAACCACAAGAATAAAATCGAGTACCTATTATTTTGAGAGACATTTTTCTTATCAAATCATGTACCCTTACGTATCCTAGAGGCTTTATCCCATATGGAGCCAATTTCTCGACTCTCTCCAACAAGTTGGTATCTAGAAGTTCGTTCAATATACGTTGACCCCTGTGAAACATTGCTTCTCTGCTATCCATCTCATCCATTCGTCCCTCCATACTCCAATACTCTTATCAACTCATCCCTGGGAATGTCGTGGTCTTCTGGATACAATGCACAATATAAGAAACACTCCTTAAGCTTAAGCCTTTCATTCTACAGACGATCATAACTAAATCTTAACACCTCATGCCCAACAGCTTACTTATCCTTGATTTCTTTGCATGAGATTTGATCCAGTTGATCTCTCCAAGCATCTATATCCTCTGTTTTCCTCATATTTCGAGAAATTGTCATAATTGCAAGGGGCAGACGCGCACATTTTCTGGCAATTGTTTCCACAATGTCTTTTACTTCTGGAGTTAGCTTATTGACATCAAGTGCAATTGTTTCCATAAACAGATGATTTGCTTCTTGCTCAGTAAGAAAATCTATTTCGATAGTTTTACATCCTATTTTTTCGGATACTTCTTTTTTTAGTCGTGACTATTGTAACGTTATTTGAATTTGACACACCCACCTTGTCCAAACGAAATGTTTCCCAAACATTATCTAATAAAAGAAGATATCTCTTTCGGAAAAATATTGTGCATAATACCCTTGTTTTTTCCATCTTGTCCTTAGGTTTCCAATTGTTTTCATAGTCATCTTTCTTAGGATACAGGTGCTTAGCTATAGAATCCTGTATTTTTTTCAACAATGGAGCCTTCAGCTACTTTAGATACCGTGACCCAAATAACCTCATCAAAGTAATCAGCCTTCTCTTCTATCATTTCATTGTGAATTTGTTTCATGATGGTTGTTTTGCCGACTCCCCCCATTCCGACAACACCGCTTTTTGTAACGTATTCTCTATCAAGCATTTTTGAACTTTCTCACAGTTCCTTGCACTTGCAGCTTCACTGAAAAAATCCTCCATGTTGAAATCAGTTTATAAAGGAGACAAACATGTGAACTGATGGCGTACTTGGCATTCTCGGAGAAAGTAAGAAAACTCATCTAAGGAATACTCCTCCCCATTGTCAGTAAGCAGACAACGGATTCTTTAATCAACCTCTGCTTCCGTCATTTCCTTGAATTCTTTAAACTTTGAGAAAGTTTCTGATTTTTCTTTCATA
Source organism: Sideroxylon spinosum (assembly GCA_003260245.2). Lineage (NCBI taxonomy): Eukaryota > Viridiplantae > Streptophyta > Magnoliopsida > Ericales > Sapotaceae > Sideroxylon > Sideroxylon spinosum. The sequence continues at coordinate 24,254,578 of QLOD02000029.1, read as the reverse complement.
AAATACACCCACACATACCTGGAAAAATCATCAATAAAGGTCACCATGTACTTCTTCCCACTAAGAGAGGCTTGCTTAACCGGTCCAAACACATCAGAGTGAATTACTTTCCACAAGCCCCTTTTTTGACCAACAATCTTTTGCCACGTGATCCTTCTTCTCGCAATTATATTACTTCCCTTCAAATTTTTTTTTTTGGTGGTAGGATTCTTCGAATCACCCTCAACACGGTCGCGCCTTTCACCTTGATTACTTTTTACCCTGTCCTCGTTCTTTTTAGTTCTTCCAACGGTCTGCTATTTGGAATTCCACCTGCCTTTGTGGGTAAGCGCTTCCTCTTCACCATTGAGCAAAACTCCTCCCATTTGTTTAGCCAAAGCTTGACCAGCAAGTAAATTCTCGAACTCAACAAGTGATGGTTGATTTTGCCATCCCTGTACGGCAGCAACGAAGCCTCTGAATTCTGGTCTCAAACCATGGATGATTAATCTCTTCATCCTAGTTTTACCGATTGGAGCTTCTGGATCCAACTCGGAAATTTCTAGACATAACGACTTCACCTTGTGAAAGTACTGAGCGATCGTCAAGTCATGCTATGCTACCGACAACAACTCACTCTCTAGAAGTTGAAGCCTCGTGTCATTCTTCTTTGAGAACAGCTCGGCGAACGTATTCCAAGCTTCGTGAGGGGTTTCGGCCTCTCGAACATGCTCTATCACATCTTCTTCGATCGTTGTCTTCAAGCAAACATCGCTTTGCCCGCTTTTATCTTCCATTTCCGCAGTGTACCATTTGCATCGTCAGCCTCTGGTTGAGTAATTTCGCTTCCGTTCATAACCTCCCACAAGTCTTCGCCTTGCATGTACGACATCATGCATGTTGACCAAGTATTGTAATTTTGGTTGTTGAGCTTTTTGATTCCTCCAATGACTTGAAGATCACCCATCTTACTCTCTCTTTTCCTCACATGTTTAACTCTCAAACACTCTCAAAACTCCCTTTCCAACCTGACTCTGATACCAAATGTTGAAATCAGTTTATAATGGAAACAAACAGAGGAGGAAAGAAATACTTTTTATCGATGTGATGATATATGAAACTTCACCTGACACAAGCCTTTTATAGGCACTACATCAATAGAAACTTACTAAGAAATAGGAACAGAAAGATAACAAGTCACTCTAAATATGCACAGCAATGTGTTGCAACAACATCCCTAAGACTAGGACAATTCTTAACTTATTGAAAAACTGAACAAAAACAAACTTGACTTGTTCAATACATCCGCTCAGTCACATGCTAATGTTGATAACTCTAACACTCTCCCCCAACATCAGCTTCCAAACTCTTTAACATGTCGAGCTGATGACAAAAGCTTTCAAACTTGCTGCCACTCAAACCTTTTGTGAATAAGTCTGCACATGGTCTTCTGACTTTAATTTGCCTCAGTTCATCTTCTTCTTCCAGGACCATTTCCTGATAAAATGATAATGCACTTCTACATGTTTTATTCTCGCATGAAAAACTGGATTCTCCGCCAAACGAACTGCTGAATGGTTGTCACAGTACAATGGAACTGTACACGCCCAATAATTTGAGAAAACCATCCACGTGCATGGTTCCCAATAAATTGAACAATTGAACATAAGCAATTCGTGGAGGGTTCAGGCGTTGCCATCAACTGCCATCAAACAAAAATTGCAAAGGATTGTAGTACATAAATGGAAAAATCATGAGGAAAGCATACAATAATTACCAAACCTCTTAAAATTTGTATATAGCAGTTCAAATTTTTTTTTTTGGTTTTAATAAATAAATAAAAGAGAGCAATCAAATTATGCCAAAGATATGCAAATTGAATCCATATTCACCTCAAAGTAATGCAAAGTCAATCCCACTGACAAAATATTGATCGTGCTATAGATATTAATTATTTTTATTTTTTCTTTACTTTTTTTTTTTTTTTTTTTTATTGAGACACTTCTCAGTTTAAAAAACTAAAATGATACGCATTGGTAGTAGCACTCTTTGTATTGAAAGTTTATGTGATTAGTCATTAATTAATTTGTAAAAGCTTGGTTTTAAACTTCAAAAAGTAAGGACCACGACGGGCTAGCTATGTCGTAATCTTATAAAAATTCGTTTGTATGACATTGTTATATGTATAGAAGATTTTTCCTAACCTTACATTTTCCTAACCTTACATACTTTTGTTGTTTCTCGAACGTGAAATGTACAGCGACTTCCTTTTACAATAAAACCATTTTCTTTTTTCCGAAAACAGTTTTATTTGAAGGGAGCTGAAATCATAATTTACAAATATCATATTTATGGGAATATAGAATATCAATTTTATTTGTAATTCTGTACCTATTAAGTGGATTTTATAAATTTCAAAAAATCCATCATTTTTAGCCAACATTGTAGAAAATTTCAACATTATTCCACTTACATAAACTTTAATAGTTACCAAATTTTACATTAAAATAACTATGATAATGAAAACATGGATCTTCAATTTATTTACTTATTTTTTATTTAGTACTTTAATGAAATTAGGAATCAAAATTTGATGTTAATCATACAAGAAATATAATCAACTATGTAATTTTATTTTTTAAAATTTTTTTTGGAAAATTGACAATGTGTTAAAGTGTATTCTCTATTCATGATAGATTTCACGCGTGGTCGTTTCCATAATGCAAAAATAGAATACCAATTTAATCAATACAAACAATCCACTTAAATGATCCCAAAATATTATTATTACTATAGCTATCATCATCATCATCAAGAAAAAAATTGAAATAATTCATATTTCCAAGCTCTATGGCCTTAAGACTCAACTAAAAAACTATGGAACTAAAGTTGATATGAATCAACTCAAAATTATTTTACTACTTGAATTATTAATTCTATTTAATTTTAGTAAAAACTTTAATCACACTAGATTTCTCATCACACACTGTTAATCGTTACAAATATGTGTTATCAGCTGGTATGAAGGCTATATAATTTAGCTTTAATATATAGTGGTATCTATAATTCTCCAATTTGTTCCTAGAGTTAAAGTATGCATCGAAAAAAAAAAAACAAACTTTATGAATACATAATTTTATAAGCTGAAATTATTTGCCTAAAAGAACAAATTAATGATTATACCAAGTACTCCTAGAACATAAACTCCCAAAACCAGAATTGAAGCTTAAACTTTCCAACAATATTAAAAGAAAAGCAATAGCACGAAGAAAAATAGAAAATCTCCAATCTCATAATCTCACCTTGCACTAGTTGAGAATGATGCTAACAACTCTACGAATATACTAATATTGCAACTATAGCCTTGGGATTAGCACTAATCACTATCTAAATTAGAATGGTAGAATCAACAAAAGTTAAAAAAAAAAAAAAAGAAACTCCCCACGCCCCCCAAAAAAAAAAAGAAAAACAAAAAAAAATGTTATCGGTAAATGTGTCAATGAGGCAAACTTACATGCAAGTAATCGATTAAGAGCACGGCTTGAGTTTTGCCTTTACTTCTGGTATACCCTTCAAAAATTTGAGAGCTACACGAATTCATAATTTAGATGTGCATGAAATATATAATACTTTTGCAAAAGAAATTTGCATTCAAATAATAAGATAAAATATCATCAATTTATATTTATTAATTTTTATCATTTAAAATTTTAAATTAAAATATTTAAAGCATATATTTTTTTATAAAAAAAACTTTAAAAATCTATATAAATAAAAGATAATTGCATTTTTAATAAAAAAAATAAATATGCATTTTTTTTTTGTGGGTGTGTAAATATATGTTTATTCATTAACGTGCCTTTTTTATATTGTGTCCTCATAACTGTAAATATTGATGTGTTTGTATGTCTATATTGTGTCATAAACAAATTACATATCAGTATTGCGTTATCATATTTTATTTAAAAATCTATTTGCATACCACTACTATGTATGTGAATTTTTGGTCTTCAAGAAAAAAATAAATAGTGGAAATCAAGATCATTAGAGTCAAGATTTTACGTAGAACCAGTGGAGGGTTCAAAAAATTAAATTGTAAAATCAAATATCAAAATCATAAGATATTACCCTATGCTTAAAAAATGAAAATATAGTCTATTATACTACATCTCATCATTTAGAGCTTCAGTTTTTCTTTTGGTAAATAAAAATATTTATTAATAAGAAAAGAGAATAAAAACATATATTAAGAAATTTTCATACATAAAAATCTACCTATATCAAAAAAGCATATCATCGACAAAGTTCACAAAAGATTGTATATTAGGTTTTATACAACTATACAATTAAGATATTTAAGATTTTGGTGTGACCTATATAATTGATATTAAAATACTGGTATTATTTTATCTTAATTTTTTTTGTAGAATTTGAAATTTATTTTTTATATTTTATTTTTGGTCTCTTGATTTTTATTCTAATTATTATATCTAATTTACGACAGTCAATTTAGTAAAATAATGCACATGATTCTCAACTAGTATTGTATAAAAAATTAATATTATAAAATAAAAAGTATAAAAAATTGTAATAGCCTATCAATTAAAAAAATGATGAAAATCTATTTTATTTGACAAAATTATATAAAATTTTCATGTATTTCAAATTTTTTAAAGTGGTTTGTAAAATTTTTAAAATTACTAAATTTTCATGTAGTTTCCTTTGATTAAGATTTTACATAAATTGAATAAATTTTCCTATTATACCATAATAAATTGTAAGATTTTAAAATTTAAATCGAAATTTTGACAATTTTGTGAAAACCATTCTTGCAATACCAACGAAAAGTTGATTGGGCTATAAATTGATACTAGTGCAAACAATTCAATAATCATGCTCTTTCAGAATTCATACTCTCGATTTCTTTTTTTCTTATTTTGGGGCAAGTAGATGAATTGAAAGCAGACAACAATGAAATTAGTGATACTGTTTGAAACTATTATGAGGCTAAACCAACAAAACACCGTAAGGACAACTAATTATTAATATTTTTAAGCACAGAGATGTTGTTTACCTTTTAATCTTTATATATTAACACAAAATGGCAACCTACCAGTTGCAAATACTTTTTAAGTAAAGAAATGCACTACCTAAAAAACCATTTTTGGGTAGAGACAGAATTTGAGTGATCGCCAAAGGGGTCGCTAAAGATAAATACCAGTATCCATCTAAAGCAGTCGCCGCCGTTTTTACATTCCAGGTGCAAAAACCCCCTTCCCATTTTCTGAAATTTGCTCTGCCCATCTCTCTCCACTTATTTCTATCTCTCACTTTTTTCCTCACTCACCACCGGAACCCGTTGCATAATCAGTCTTATTGCCTCAGCCTACCGCCACCGCCACCCTCCAACACCGGATCTATCGCTGCTGCCCACCATTCTCTCTCTTACTCACTTCACAGTTCTAAGGCCACTAAGTATGCCTATGATCATCTCTGTCCCTCTCTCTCTGGGGTTCTCACTTTTTTCCTCTTTGACATCCCTCACTCTTCCTGTCTCTTATTGATCTTTATTGCCTTACCGAATCATTCTTCGTGCCAGGACACCACCAGAGCTTCTATTGAGCTATGAACTTTTTCTTTTCTCTTATTTTTCTTTTCTCCAAGTTGTGGAAATAATGGTTTAATTTTAGGTAGTGGAAATTAGGTTTTTGATGTTGGGTAGTGGTAGCAATAGAGGTTTCGATTTGAGGGAATTGCCAGTGAAGTGATTTGGGGTTTTTGTTGTTACACTAGTTCAAATATTGATGCAAATCCAGGTATAGCAAATCCAAAACCAATAAAGAGCGAAGCAACTATGATGGATTGCTAAAGTAAACTTCTCAATTTTCCCAAAAAAAAAAAAAAGATGCGCATGTTAAAATCTGATTAAGAATGTTGGGGCAGTATGTAGCATTCTTAACGTTGAAAGTTTTGTGTGTGATTAGTCATTAATTTGAATGTGAAATGTACAACGACTTCCTTTCACATTTGTCAATAAAAGCATGCCTTTTTTTTTTTTTTTTTAAAACAGTTTTCTCTCAAATAGCTGGAGTAAACTTCATGCATGCATGCATGATTTACATATATCATTTACGTGAATATAGAATAACAATTTCGTATATAATTGGGTACCTATTAATCCGTTTTTATAAATTTTGAAAAATCCAATTAGTTTTACCCAATATTTAAAAAATTTTAACATTATCCCACTAAAACAAACTTTAATGGTTACCAACTTTTATATGAAAGTAACTCTTGGGAAAAAAAAAAAAGCCCAACAACTCTACGCTAGTAAGAACATGAGTCTTCAATTTGTTTTATTCATTTTCATTATTTTAATGAAATCAAAAATCAAAATTTGATGTTAATCATGTAATTTTTTTTTTTATTTTTTGAAATATAACAAAGAGTTAAAATAAAACAATTTCTATTTATGACGGATTTTGCATGCGATGGCTTCCATAACTGGAAAAATAGAATACTAATATAATCAATTAATACAAGCAGTCTACTCTAAATAATTGCCAAATTATAAAAATTTATATTTATTATTATTATTATTATTATTATTATTATTATTAGCAAGGAAGAAAAACATTTGAAATAATTCATGTTTTCAAGCTCTATGGCCTTAAGACTTAACTCAAAAACAATGGAATTAAAGTAGATGAATCAACTCAAAATTATTTTGGCAACTTGATTTATTAAATTTATTTAATTTTGAAAACTTTGATCACGCTAGGTCCCTCAACACACTATTAATTATTAGAAATAAGTGTTATCAGTTGGTGTGAAGGTTACGTAGTTTTAGTTTTAATATATAGTGACATCTATCATTTTCCCATTTCTTCCTAGAGCAAAGTACACATAGTAAAACTAACTTTGTGAGTACATAATTTCGTATGCCCAATTATTTGCCTAAAAGATCAAATTAACGATTATACCAAGTACTCATAGAACATGTACAATAGGTTCCTAAAACCAAGATTGAGATTTAAACTTTCTAACAATATTAAAAGAAGCGAAATAGGAACGAAGAAAGACAAAGATCATCCAATCTTAGAAACTCACCTTGACTGGTTCAGAGAGTGATACTGACAACACTAGAAATATGATAATATTACAGCTACAGCTTTGAGAGAGCACCACTAACCATAACCTAAATTAGAAGTATAGAGTCAGTAAAAGTAAAACTTCCCAAAAAAAAAAAAAAGTGCAAACAAAAGATATGTTACAGGTGGATATGCCAATGAGATAGTTGTTCATAACTTACACGTGAATAATTCACCAACAGCTTGGCTCGAGGTTCGCCTGTGTTTGTTGGACACTCTTCGGACACTTGAGAGCTATATATGTGTATTTATAATTTAGATGTGCATGAAATACATAGTAATTTGCAAAAGAAACTAAGAATCAAATAATAAGATAAAAATAATGTGAATTTACATTTACTAATTCTTTAATCTCTATATTTTTAAATTAGGAAATTTAAAGCCTATAACTTTTTACTTTATTATAAACAAAATTATTTAATATATGTAAAGGATCAGGAAATTTGCACTCTTCCTTCATTAGCTTCTTCACTCTTAAAAAAAAAAAAAAAAGAAAAAAAAAACTATTGTGGAGTGGAAACTTAATAAAGGAGCAAAAATATTCTGAGCCGTATATAAAGATAATTATATTTTTAGTACAAAATTGAATGTATATGTAGTTTTTTTTTTTTTTCCTATGTATATGTAAATATGCACTTATTAAAAACATATCATATTTATATTATGTCCGAATAACTTTAAAAATTGACTTGTTAGTATATCTGTTTCGCATCGTACTCAATTTACATATCGATATTGTGTCATCTTCTTTTATTTAAAAAACCTAATTGCATAATACTACTCTATGTATAAATTTTTGATGTTCAAGAAATAAAAATAATCGAAATGAAACCATTCTTGAAATACCAACAAAAAGTTCATTGTGTGAAAAATTGATAGTACAATTTAGTATCAGGCTTTTTTAGAATTTATGTCCTCAATTTCTTTTCCCTTATTTTTTAGATAGTGGATGAATCAAAAGTGGACAACAATAAAATTAGTAATATTGTTTGAAACCACTACAAGTCTAAACCAACAAAACACTATGAGCACAACAAATTATTAATTTTTGTAAGTATAGGGATGCTATTTTTATTTTAATCTTTATATATTAACACTAAAAGGTTAATTTATTGATTATAAATATTTTTTGAATAAAGAGATACACTACCTGAAAAATCATTTTCCCAACGAAAATATTTTGTGGTGGTCGGTAAAGATAAGTATTAGCATTCATCTAAAATGGTTGTTACATTCCAGGCAGGTAAACCCCTTTTCCTATTCCGAAATTTGATCCTCCTTCAATTTTTGCATCCCTTTTTTCTTTGTTCAAACATTCTCTCACTCTTTTATACACTCGCCACTGGAGCCCATTGCAAGATCAGTCAATCTCCTTGGTCCACCGCCATTTCCAATGCCCAACATCAGATCTATCCTAGCAGCCCATCCATCTCCCTAATCTTTCTCACTCCACGGTTGTGAGGCTACCAAGTATGTTTTCAATCATCTCTCTCTCTCTCTCTCTCCCCCTCCCTCCCTCTTTGCGTCTCAATCTTTCGCTCTTTGACATCCCTTGCTCTTCCTTTCTCTCGTCAACCTCAACTCCCTCATTAATCATCCTCCAACCCAGGACACCACCAGAACATCGATTGAGGTAAAAAAATTTATAGAAATCAGGGTTTAATTTTAGATAGTGCCGATTAGCGTTTTGATTTTAGGTAGTGGTGGGAATAGAGGTTTTGCTTGGGGGAATTGGCAGTGAATTGATTTGGGGCTTCTGTTGTTATCATAATGGAGATGAACCAATTTTTTTTTTTTAATTATTATTATTATTATTATTATTTGTTGAGATTTATGGGTTAAAGTTCATATATTTTGATTCAGCTTCTTGCTTTTATCCTCAATCTATCTACTTGGAAAATGTAATGTCCTGGTTTTTTGTATTGATATAAATTTATGATTTTAAACACATTTTAGGTGTCATAATTCATTATTTAAGTCATATAAGTCATTATGGATGGCTCAGGGTCAAACTTTTTGAAAGCAAAAGACAAAATAAGTCAAAAATCGATTTTTTGTATAGGAGGTATATGGGGGTGCCCCGCCTGTGTGGTAGTTGACAGTTGAATGTGGCCCTGACTTTAGTCGGTTGAGGATTCCTCTTAGGGTGTCCTTAGTCAGAGTATAAGGCATAGAAGGGCGCTAGGCCACTATTGGAAGCTTGAAGACCAAGCTAACACTTGACTACACATGTTTGTGAGAAGAAAGAGAGAGAGTTTGGTGTTTGGTAGAAGAGAACCGAGAAAGGAAGGAGCTAAGGAAGAACCACGGAACTTGGTGTTGGTAAGTTATGTTAACCTTTATCAAACTCCAATTAATCTTACAAGATTGTTATTAAACCCTCAAGAACATTTCTATGTGAATTCTTTGTTATTTGGATCAAATGGTGAAGAGATTTATCATTACGGAATTGGAGGTCAAAAACCAGGTGTGCACCATTACTTTTGATCTATTTTAAGATAAGGTATTCTGGTTTTTTTTTTTTTAGTATATATGAAATGTACTGATGCTAGTCAACATTTCTATAAATTGGTTTTAAGATTTGGAAGCTTTAGTGATGTGTTTTGGCAGAGTTATATACATGTATATAAGTATTTATAGGTTTGGCACCAACTAATTAATTGGAGAGATTGGGGTTGTTTCATTTTGCTTTGATGGAAATTTTAAAGTCATCTAGGTCCCAATCAAAACATATAAATAAGGCTTTGAACCAAATAAATGTTTGGGCATGATTTGGATTGATAAACGATGGAGAAATTTTGAAACAAAAACAAAACATCGGCCCAGGATGCAGGATGGGCGTCCGGATCCCAAGGCGGACCACCCAGGTTGCTTTAGGGATTGTAAGAATTTTAGGGGGGTACCATAATTCCCCAAAAAGCCCAAATTAGCTTCATTATATGTATTTTTGGGCTTAAGGACACATCATCTTTGACATATGTTTCATGAATGATTTTAATGAATTTGTTAATGCATACTAGATGATGCTTGAATTAATAAAACATGAAAATGAATAAAGAAATGAGATAAGTTATGTTAAAAGATGATAACACCATTAATGTGGGTGGGAAATGAACTTGAAATGTTATACTATGATAAGGTTGTTAGTTATATGACAAGTGAGTAGATGTTAATTAATTTTATGAAATAATGGTATCATGGTAATTATCTTTGTGGGATTGATAACTTATAAGAAATGTAAGTTTGAATGGAACAGAGAATGTTACACTGGTGATTATGATGATGTTATTTATAATATGATTGAATAAAATAGTAATATTAGTTGTTATATGGCTGAATAAGATGGTGACATAGTAAAGTAATTGCAAGATTAATGAAAGGTTGAATAAAAGGAGATTGTGACACAATAAAGTAATTGTAAGATTAATGAAAAACTGAATAAAAGGAGATTATTATATTAGTTATTATGATGATGTAAGTTGTTAAATGATTGAATGAGATGAGGACATGAACATGGTTTTGAGATAAGAATGATAAATGAGAAAGAGGAAATATATATGATAATAAGATGCAGGGGTGCTTGGTAAAAGAAAAATAGAAAGGGTTCTGAATTTACCCTAGGATTGAAAGACCCAAAACTTACGAAGGGATTGGTTTTCATACCAGTAGATTAGTAGCCTATAACATAACATGTGATAAGGCTAATCGTGGCCTAGCTAATTGTAGCCTTTAACGATAATATGAACTTAAGGTTAATCATGACCTTTAACGATGATGTAAAAATAAAGTTAATCGTGGCCTTTAACGACGATGAGAAATTAAGGCTAATCATGGCTTTTGAGTTGGATAAGAGTGGAATATGGATGAGAATGTTTATGATAAGAATGTTAAGATAAACATTAGTTGAGTTAGGTATTGAGATTTATGAGATTGATTATAAAATGTGTTTATATTAAGGTTAATTTATATGATGGAATTATGATACTTATATATATGTGGAATTGGATTTTTAGTTAGTGATGATGCATAAATACTAGTGTTATTTATAATATTACTCTACATCTTATATATGATTTTAAGATGCTATATGAGCATTAGTAGATTAGTGCCCACGTCCCTACAAATTTGGTTGTAGGGGTAAATTCTAATGAGTAGGTGGGCATTTGTGTTGGATTAAAAATGCATAAGCTATGATGGATATTGCTATTTTCATTTCCTTAAGTTAAATTTATATTTGAAACTGTAATATTATTTTTAATTTAAAAAATATTCGATTGGATTATAAAGGGTATAAGGCCTTTCATATGTATATATATTGATTATAGTGGAATTGTTATAACATTATAGCCTGATTATGGCCAAGGCTTAGTTTACATTATATTACGTTAGTATTCATATGGATGTTGTTCTAGGGTTATCAGATTGCTTTGAACAGGGAATGATTACTTAGTGTGTAGTGTGTATGTTATTCAGTCACTCCTCGAGTCACGAAACCCGGGGAGTGATAGAAAAACTCTTAATTATTTATATTTTTGTTAATTGTTCATTGGAATTAATTTCTATGATGTAATAAAATGAATAAAAATGTATGAAAATATAATCTCTTAGTGCCAAAATTAGTTTTTATTTTTCTCCATTGCTATATATACATACACATAATCTAACACTTACAGTCTCCTAAGATATGCATTTGAAATATTAGATGATGATTATGTTTTTTTCTTATTAGTTTGTACCTACAAATTTTAGGAAATCAGAACACAACTATCTTTAATTTAGTTTGCAAATTTATCTCTACATTTCTTTAATGAGCAATATGTTTACTATATATATACATATATATTACAACTTATGAGGAAAAATGAACTCTTGAATCATGAATGTTAATGAGAATTTTTAATCTTCATTGTTGAAATTAGATGAATTTTTAAAATGCCCAAATAATTTACCTAAAAGATCAAATAAGGATTATACCAAGTTCATTCCAAGAACAAAAGTTCCCCAATCAAGATTGAAGTTCAAAATTCCTAAAAATATTAAAAGAAAAGCAATAGCAACAAACAAAAATAGAAATTGATCAATTTCAGAAGCTCACCTTACACTGATTATGTTGACAACACTATGAATATGCGAATATTGCAGCTACAACCTTGGGATTAGCACTAACCACAACCTATATTAGAAGTTAGAGTCAACAAAAATAAAGAAAATTCCAAAAAAAAAAAAACAAAATGTTAAAAATAATGTTACACGTAAAAGTATCAATGAGTCGGTCGTTCGTGAGTTATTCACTAGTAACACTTTAAGGGCTCGACTTGAAGTTTGCCTTTTAAATGAATGTGCTGAGCTTAGAATCTACTTTCATGCCTTTTAAATGAATGTGTTGAGCTTAGAATCTACTTTCAAGTCTATTTATTAAACAAATGGAGCTTGAACTTAATGAAACTTGACTCGTTAGACTCGAGAACTTACTAACATATTAATATCTGATTTTTTTATATATTATAACATAAACATATATAATATTAATATAAATAGATTACATAATTTTAATTATATTGATATTTTATTATATTACGATTGCTTTCATTTTTAGGAGTTATTTTATTTTTGTTAAAAACATGTAAGATTTTATGCCTTTTAAGTGTGTAGACTTCGTCATCAATTATGAAGTATTTTGAAAGTTAAAAGGTGACTTATCATAAATATAAATTATTTTTATCATAGAAATTATTAATTGATAAAATAATGCTTTAATAATATTATCTAAATTACCTAATTTTTTGGATATTCAATATAAACAAGTTCTAAGAAGCTGAGTTTGAGTTTAATATTTTTTACGAGTTGTGTTTGGCTTAAATTTCTTCTTCCTCTTTTTTTTTTTTTTTTCTGTTATTCTAGTCTCAAGTTTGGCTCGAGTTTAACAAATATGCAAAAACATAGCTTGAGCATAACAAACTTTAACTCAGCTTTGCTCATTTACACCTATAGTTACATGGTCCCCCACGGGTATAATATACCTCATCTATGAAACTATAAGATGTGACACTTCTAAGAAGGTGACATTCCTATATTGTGTCGGATACCTACGCTTGCTGGATAGTACTCTTGGAACACATGAGAGTTATATTTATTCATAATTTAGAAGTGCATAAAATATACGGTAATTTTGCAAAAGATTTTGGGAAGTGATGGGAATTAATATAGGTTTCCATAAGTTCATTAATTTTGATTTTTGGTTTTGCTCTTACCCTTTATCTATCTGCTTAGAAAAGCTCTTAAATGGTTATATTTTTGTTAATTGTTTATTGAAATCAATTTTTCTCAAGTAATAGAATGGAGAAAATTTAGAAAAACATGATCTTCCAATGCCAAAATTGGTTTTTGTTTACTTTTTCAGGCTCTCTATATATATAATTTAACATTCTAATTGCCCAAAAAAAAAAAAAATTCAACATTTACTTTCTCCTAAGATGTACATATGAAATATTAAATGAGCGCCAGACGCTCATATTTTACTCATCAATTTGTTCTTCTAAGTGTAAGAAATTCAAAGGCAACCATCTTTAATTTAATTTGCAAATTTATCACCGCAAGTCTTTCATAAGCAATATGTATACGATGTGTGTATATACATATATATTACAAACAATGGAGGAATTTTAAACTATGAAACATGAATGTTAATGAGGTTTTTAATCTTCAATGTTGAAATTGAATGAATTTAGATGAATTTTGAATATGCCTAAATCAGTTGCCTAAAAGATCAATTATGGATTATACCAAGTACTCCTATAACATAAGTTCTCAAAATCAGGATTGAAATTCAAATTTTCTAGCATTATTAAAAGAAAAGCAATAGCATCCAACAAAAACAGAAATTGATCAATCTCATTGTCTCACCGTGCACATGCTCAGATAATGACGTTGCTGACTGAAAACACTATGAATATGACAATATTATAGTTACAGTCTTGGATGAGAACTAACCACGACCTAAATTAGTGTGGAGTCAACAAAAGGAAAGAAAGAAAATTCTAAAATATTAACTTTAAAAAAATAAATAAATAAATTTAGAAAAATAAATTATTTAGATAAATAAAATAAGTAATTAATTAATTAATTAAATTTTACAAAATAATTATTTTTAAATCATAATTCTTAATTTCAACAAATATTTTATATAATTTAATTGATAATTAATTATATTTTTAATTTTTAATAAAAATTTAATTTAACAAATTTTATTAGTAAATAATATAAATTAATAATAAATTATAATGTTATTTATGAAATATAATTTAATGTAATAAAATAAATCATTTTAATAATAAAATATTATTTTAATAGCAACTAATTTTAATTTTAGAAAAAGTATATCATCTTAATATGTAATTATTATTTGTTAATGAGTTATTTTAATATAATAAAATAAATAAATTGATATTAAATAAATATTTTAGTTTTAATAAAATAAATATTTTAATATGTAATTATTATTTATGAAAAAAATAATTTTATTTTAATAAACTAAATAATTTTAATAATAGATTATTATTTTTATTTTAATAAAATAATATTTATAATACATTATTTACTGAAACTAATTTTAATTTAATAAAATATTTGAATAAAATAAATTATTTTAATATGATGCAATAAAATTAACAAAATATTTACAAAAGCAAAAAACGAGAGTAAAAACATAATTTTCTGTTTACAATTTTTTTTTTTTTTTTTTGGCTCTAGGTTTTTATATTTTTGGCAACAAAAATAAATAAACATCAGATCCTCAGCTTAATTTTCCGGTAAAGTTCATAGGATAAAGTGAAATTTGCTCAAACTTACTAGTTCAAGTCACTTATTTTCTATTGTAATGCTCAACTAAATAAGATTCAAATTTCTGGATAAATATATATTAAATTTCTCCTCAATCTAAAAAAAATCTTCATTTTAGTTTTTCTCTTCTATATTTTTCCGTTACTTTCCTTCCAGATTCAAATTTGAAAAACAACAAATCCAAAACCAATAAAGAAGAAGCAACTATCGATCGGTTTCTAAATTAGCACAGTAGTCAGTTTTCAAAAAGAAAAAAATTACGATGCAATTTAATACAAAAGTGTCCAGCTAGGAATATCGTGATTAATAGTGGCATTCTTCGTATTAAAAGTTCTTGTGATTAGTCTTTGTACTAGGGGTTTTTAAAACTTCAAAGCACGAAAAGACCACAATTAACGGGCTACATAATCATTTCTAAAAATTCGTCTTGCGTAAGCCCACGTACCCTCTAAGTAAATCACACCACAGTTAGGACATGTTTATTTGCGAGTAAAGGAAGCTAAATTTTACTGAGATAATTTTTATTTTTCATTACATTAGTTTGAATAAGGGTAATAACAATTATCTGGGTAATAATTACCTTTATAATGGGAGAAAATTGTTACCCAGAGAAGAAATGGATAACGGAGGGTAATGAAAATATTTTATCTAGTCTTATTACTCCCATAAAATAGTTCTTTACACCCTTATAAACTCTAGACAACATTCTCCTGTATAATTAATAAATATTATAAAATAAAAAATTATTTAATTAAATTAAAATTCACTAATTATTAAATTATTTTATCAAAATAATGTAAAAAATTTATTGTATTTTATTAAATTATATTATTGAAATGTTAATTTATGATGAAAATTATGTATTTTCTAAAATTAAAATTACTGTTTAATAAACAATAACTATATTTAAAATAATTTATTTTATTAAAATAATTTATTTAACAAAAACTATTTCTCGTAAATAATTATGTATTATATTATGTATCGTATCAATATAATTTACTAAAATTAATAATTTATTTAAATAGACAAATTTTTTGTTTTGTTAAATTATTTATTAAAATAAAAATAATTTATAACAAATAATAATTCATTATTAAATTACTATTGAAATACAAATCTATTATAAAATTATTTTTTATAATTAATGTTTTTATTTAGAATTATATTTAATAATAATATATATTATTAGAATTAATTATTATTAAAGTAACAATTGGTATGATGATTTATTTTATTATAATATTTTACTAAAATTAAATAATAACTTATACCCTTCGTCAATTTACATTTATTCCCAACACAATTAAATTTTATCCCTTTAAAATTTTACCAATCCAAACACAACATAATTATTACCAGTTAATATTTACTTTCTCAATTTAAACATAAGTATCATGAACTTATTATCCCAGTAAACATTACTAGGGTAACAATTACTCCAGTAATGTTTTATCTCCAAAATTTTAATGTTCTTAGGTGTGTATCAACCAATTTAAAATCCATACGTATATATGTATTGCTATTCAATATTAAGTCCCAAACACATGTCCATTTAACCACATTATTTATTAATCTGTTATTATAAAATTTGAATATCCAATTAATTTAAGTCAGCACTATGGAAAGTTCCAATGTTATCCACTTTAACAACCTTAACAGTTACAATTTTATACGAAAATAACTCTTGGGTAAAACCCAAAAACTCTACATTAATGAGAATATGGATCTTCAACTTTTTAATTTATTTCTTACTTTTATTATTTGAATGAAATTAAAAACCAAGTTATAATGATGTTCAGCGTTCAAGAACTACAATGATGTAATATTTTTCTTGGAAAATAGAAAATGTTGAAATCAAAATTTTTCTATGCATGATAGATGTGGGAGAGCCACTCCCAATAAACTAATTAACTGTACAAACTTTTTTTCAAGTACAAATTTTTCCAAAAGTTTCTGCACTAGTAGACTTTGATATCAATTGTAAGATTTATATATAATGTATTTGAATTTAGAATACCAATTTATGGACGTTTGGTGTAATAAAAAGTAAGATAAAATGAGATAACTTGTGGGATTTACAATTTATGTAGTGAAATAAAAAAATAAATTGTTTATAGAGATTTTCAAAAATTTTCGATGATTTATTATACACCAAACGGGCTTTAATACAATTGAGTACTTGTTTCAGCCATAACAAATTAAATTTTATAGTGTATTCTTTTCAAACCACGGGAATTTTTATATCAATAATACTATGAATCACAATGAGAAAAAGTATTACGCAGATAATTAAGGACAAAATTTTAGTTTGTTTGAAGATTTAATATTTTAATTTATTTCAATATTTTAAGATCAAGTTAAGATCAAGTTTAAGTAAAACTTTGAAATTATTATAGGAGACTTTTGTACGATCTCTCAGTAAAGTTTGGCTTTTTAGAAATATCATAGATAGAGTAAATAACCCTCTTAGAATTATTGCAAAAGACTTTTGCGAAAACTCTAACTTAAGTAGGCTTTTTAGAGATTGTTAAGTTTAATTTAGGCATTGACAAATTCATTAACCACATAGAACTTACTTTTGATTTCTAAACTTTAACAGATTCTGCATTGTATTTGATTATCTTTATTTGGTTGTAATCCTAGTAGACCTTCATATTTTTAACTGTGCTGAAGTGTTTTAAATATATAGAAATATGGTTCTTTGGTTCCTTATTAATATCACTCTTTTTTTTTTTAACTAATTTCATCATAGCATTGCCAAAGAGGGAGAATGTAAGATTAATAATTAGATGTTGTCAAATCGTAAAAAAAAAAAAAGATGTACTTTTGTATATTCAGGCATAGGCTAAGATGTCTTGGTATATGAACTTGGTAATTGGTAATCAAAGTATGTAGAACATAATAAGATCAGTGGATTACACAATCTGAATGAAAAGCCATCGCTAGCCATCTCGTTGGCACCTTCACTATGTATTACAGAAATAGTGCAACAAGCCT
Source organism: Sideroxylon spinosum (assembly GCA_003260245.2). NCBI lineage: Eukaryota > Viridiplantae > Streptophyta > Magnoliopsida > Ericales > Sapotaceae > Sideroxylon > Sideroxylon spinosum. The sequence goes on along the minus strand of QLOD02000029.1, from coordinate 24,236,609 downwards.
GAACTGTCCGTCAGATAACTCGTTGGCACTGGTGGAACACTCGCTGAGAATTACAAAGTTTGTGTAGCTTGATATATGATGTATAGAACTTCGCTGAATGGTTTGCTGGGGTCAATGGGTGTATTACTGGGAAATCCATTTTGTTGTTCCAGTTGATTAAGTGCTTGCTGGGAGCTCAATGGAAATCTCATCCCAGTAGACCATTGTAGATTTTTCGATATAGGTTGTTTTCTATGTTTCTAAAGCTATGCACTACATAATGCAACTCAAGTAAGCTTCCCTTAAGCTTGTTCTCGCCCTTACCTATGGTGACCAAGGAAGAAGAAGACTTCTCACATGGGGATGCTTCAATGGCTCCCAAACTCCCAGAGAGAGAATCCTCATAATGGAATTTCTTATTAACCTTTGTCAATCTTTTCCAATTGTATTTATATGCAACTAATTATTAACTATTGTTAACCAGAACTATGATTAACCCAACTGTAGTTAAATACTAACTAACTAGCTGCTACAATGTATAACCAACTGGACAGCTAGCTAAGTGGACTGCCAGCTAAGCCCCATGATGATTCAGCCTTTTAACTAAAGAGGTTTGGCCCATGCAGCTATTTTGGCTACTCTATGCGCCCAAGTAATTTCATTAGTTAGACCAGTATGGCCTAATATCCTTCAACCCAATTGCTGATCCATGTCAAGCTCCACTTGAACCACAATTGACCCGATACAACTCTATACCTAACTGTTGGCTAACCTACCACCTGCTATGTAGACTATGTAGTCAATATAAGCTATCCTCCATATTTCAGATATTCCGTATATTTCAAATAGTTCAAATATTTCTTAATCTATTTCATATATTCTGTGTTCTAAATATTAGAATAAATGTCTAAAAAAATAGAATTATCGATGATTTCTCCATTTACGGTGATTCCTTTGATCAGTGTTTAGAGAATCTTAATCTAGTATTAACTCGGCGTGAGGAGCAAAACCTCGTGTTTAGTTAGGAAAATGCCATTTCACGGTGACTAAAGGCATAGTCTTAGGTCACATTGTTTCTAAAGAGGGCATTCAAGTTGATCAAGCTAAGGTAAAATTAATTCAAAAACTTCTCACTCCACAATCTGTTAAGGACATTCGATCATTCTTAGGCTATACTGGATTTTATTGGCGTTCCATTCAATCATTTAGTGAAATTTCAAAACCCTTGTGTCATTTATTAACAGAAGAAGCATCATTTGAATGGACACCACAATGTCAAGAGGACTTTGAAAAACTCAAAACCTGTTTAACTACAGCACATATTCTTCAATCTCCTGACTGGTCACTTCATTTCGAACTTATGTGATATGTAAGTGACTATGCTATTGGTGCTGTGTTAGAGCAAAGAAAGGACAAAAAAGCACATGTCATTTATTATGCTAGTAGAACCTTAATTGATGCTCAGCAAAATTACACCACATCTGAAAAGGAAATGTTAGCAGTTGTCTTTGTCCTTGAAAAATTTCACTCATTTCTCATTGGTTCAACAGTTATAGTATATATTGATCATTCTGCGCTGAAGTACCAGTTGACCAAACCAGAGGCGAAACAAAGGTTAATACGCTGGATTCTATTATTACAATAGTTTGACCTTGAAATTAGAGACAAAAAGAAAGTCGAAAACGTAGTAGCCGATCACTTGTCACGTTTACCGATGGAAGCTTATTCAAAAGATGAAATTCGAAGAAATGATAGCTTCTCAGATGAACAATTATTCAATGTAGTTGTAATAACGACATCCACATCTCCGTGGTATGCTGATATTGCCAACTATTTAGTGACAAGAAAGATTCCAAAGGAATGGAGCCCTAAGGATAGAAGAAAATTTTTGAGAAATGTCCGACCTTTCATCTGGGATGATCCTTATTTTTTTAAATACTTCCCAGACTAAGTAATTCAGTGTTGTGTGCCCAATTGGGAACTCGGGGGCATAATAGAATTCTGTCACTCCCAAGCTTGTGGTGGCTATTTTCCAAAAGCGAAACCGCTTCCAAAATTCGATAATGTGGATTTTATTGGCCCATACTATTTAAAGATGTTTATCAATTCTATACCACATGTGATAGATGTCAGCGTTTAGGTAGTCTAACCTAGAGAAACATGATGCCTCTTTCCCCTATTCTAGTTTTGGAAGTATTTGATTGTTGAAGATAAACTTCATGGATTCGTTTCTTATTTCGTTTGGTTTTGAATACACTTTTGTAAGAATAAACTATGTTTCTAAATGGGTTGAAGCAATTGCTACTAGAACGAATAATCATAAAGTCTTGCTGAAATTCCTCCATGAGAATATATTCTTACGCTTCAGAATGCCACAAGAAATTATAAGTGATGGATGAAAACTCTTTTGCAATTGGCCAGTAGGTACCTTATTACATAAGTATGGTGTTGTTCACAAGGTGGGCACATCATATCATCCATAAACAATTGGCCAAATAGAACTGGAAAAAAGAGAACAAATTCTAGAAAAAATAGTCAATCCAAACCGTAAGGATTGGTCATTACGACTGATTGACTCCCTATGGGCGTACCGCACCGCTTACAAAACAACTTTAGTTATGTCTCCAAATCGGTTGGTTCATGAAAAGCGATGTCAATTACCCGTTTTGTTAGAACATAAAGCCAATTGGGCCATTAAATAGTTCAATGTTAATATTGACGAGACTGGGTTACATTGAAAACTTCAGATTGTAGAAACGGACGAGTTACAGAATGATGCTTATAAAAATGCCCAAATTTCAAAAGAAAAGATAAAAAGGCTTTATAACCAGCAAATCGCTCGTCAGTCATTCCATGAGGGCCAGAAAGTGCTCCTTTATCGCTCACGACTTCACCTTTTTCCAAGCAAATTGCAATCTAAGTGGACAGGCCCGTTCATTATGGAGAATGTTTCTGAACATGGTTCCATTGAAATAAAAAATCCAAAGAATAATAACTACTTCAAAGTAAATGGGCATCGGCTAAAACCTTATTTAGAAAACTTTGTGGGATTAATTGAGGCATGGGATCTTTTGGATCCCCTGCCATATGAATAGTTCAAATTAAAGTGTACATTAGGTGTATACTAATCCGTTAGACTAATTTTATTTTATTTTCTTTTTAGTTTTGTTCCTATTTTTTTTTTCTTAAAAAAAAAAAAAAACAAAACAATCCATCAATCTGGACTACCCACCAGCCGGTCGGAACCACAGTGGGTTCCTCCGTCACACGGTCTGGACCATCCACCAGCCAGTCCGAACCCTGCACACTTTTAAAAGCTAAAAACCTCTATTTCGGCTGACTTTATCTCTCTCTCTCCCCCTCACTCTCCACAGCTATCTTTATGTCTACACTTCTTCTCCTTTAATCCGATCGCCTCCCAAGGCGTGGGTCACTCCATCTCTCTCACAAGTTACTTGATTTCCTCTTCAATCTACACTATAGTTGGTAAGTCCTCAAGCTCCATTCTCTTCAAGCCCTAACTAAGGTGATTTTTTATTTATTTTTTGCTTCCATTTTAGTCTTCTTTTTCTAGTTAGTTTCCAGTTTATTTTTCTTCAATTAAGATCCCTAAATAGCTCTTAATCTTCTTCCTTATTCAATTTACTTCTATAGAAGTAGTTGAATCATCAAGATGCAGAAACCGCGGCTGAAGGGGGCAATTTTGGGTCTCTCTATTTCTTTCTCTAGCTTACTATCTTTCAACATAGGTAAGTAATTTTCTCAATTGTAGACCTGAATGTGTAGTCAGTAAGAGTTGATTTAGCTTAATTCTTTCAAGTTCTTTAGTTCATTTTACTCCTTATGGGCCACTAAATTTGTGTGGACATAGAGATTGATTATTCGCTAATTTTGCTATCAATAGTATATTCTTTTAAGGTAGCAACCATGCCACCACATATTAAGAAAACTGCCCATCGACAAATTAACTACATATCTTTTGATTGTAACTGTTTTTGGAAAAAGAAGCCGGCACCCAGTGTGATGATGTTTAGACTTACAAGTCAGTGGTAATTGAGCGATTCTGGCAAATCAATCAATTTAAATGTAAGGATTTTATGCTACACCAAAATTTTAAGGGCAAAAAGTGGATAGGCTTGGCACGACTTCACTCTAGTTGTGTGGTGGATAATGTTCGAGAATGTTTTGCCAATGTAAAAGAAAATTCCATAATTAGGAGGAAATTTTGGGAGAGAATAGTCAGTTGGGTTTCCAAATGATTTCTCACAAGTTTTTCAACTACCCCGCATTGAAAACCCAGAATTTCTTATTCAGTTGAGGGCATACCACCACTACCATCATTTCTCAAGAGATATTGTTAGAAGGTTAAGAATGGACTCGGGAATATAGGAAGCTAAATTTTGCTTTGAATGACAAATATTGGGCGTTACGCATGTTCTCTTGCACTAACCTCCTCCCACAAAATATACATGCTGATTGTCCTCCTCTTTGAGCTAGGTTGATTTATGCAATTAGAACAGGCATGACAATTGATCTTCCCTCATACTTCTGGCACCATGTTATATATACATATGAGCATCCTAGAGCCCTTACTGCTTTACCTTTTGGCGGTGCTCTTACCAAAATTTTCAAACGAAAGGGTGCCCAAACTACATATGACATGCCTTTAGCTTCAGGATTGAACCCGTTTAACATCATTTCATATTCTAAGTTTCGAGGTCAAACAGCTAGAATTAAAAAGAGACGAATAGAGGTCGATGAGGAAATGAGTAGGTCTCAGGCTCCTCCTAACAAGGAAATGGAACATGAGGTAACCAACATTGAATTAACTTCACAGATAGGTGCCTTAGCAGAGAGGATGACTCAAATAGAGAGCAATCAAGAGAAAGACCACCAACTCTTACTTCAAATTCAGCAGTCAGACTCAAGGCCACCTATTACAGAGTATCTTGAATCATCTTCGAGATTCCTCTCACCCATGTTCACACTGAAGTGTTGTTTTATTTCTTTTGTCGCTTTTAAATGCTTGTAATATTTGTGATTTTAGGGTCTGGACTTAA
>QLOD02000029.1:24205718-24225596 GCA_003260245.2 Sideroxylon spinosum | reverse complement strand
TTTTAGGGCAACTCCTCTGGATTTTGGTTTAATCATGTTGGCTTCAAATGTCTGAAGTGAGCCAACTAGATCTTCTATGCACATTGCGTCAACATCCCTTACTTCTTCAATTGCAGTCACCTTCGCCTGAAAGGTAGTGAGGAGAGAGCGAAGGATCTTCCTCACAATTTTATTATTAGGAATTGGTTCTCTGAAGTTAAAACTAGAGTTGACAATACCACAAAGTTTAGCATAGAAGTGATCAAAAATTTCATCCTCAGACATTTTCAAGCTTTCGAACTCAATTGTAATCTTTTGAAGTTTCGACTTCTTCACTATAGAATTACCTTCATGTGTTAACTCAAGAATTTTCCAGGCTTCCTTTGCAATTTCACAACTAGATATTCTTCTGAACTCATCTGCTGAAACTGCACAGAAGATTGCACTCAGAGCTTTATAATTCCATTCAGCTTTCTCCTCCTCCGTCCTGATCCAGGTGTCCATCGGCTTTTCAACGGTCAAATTATCTACTGTATGCGTCGGCTTGGTCCAACCGTTTTCAATTGATAGCCATATGTTGACATTCAGGGAGATTAGATGAGCCCTCATACGAACTTTCCAATATGCATAGCTGGTGCCGTCGAACCACGGAGGTCTAGTGCTTGAACCGCCTTCTCTTGGGGGATCCATCTAGCAAGTAATCAGGACCTCGTTTTTCTCTCAAAAACGTGCCTGCTCTGATACCAATTGAAAATTCACGTGCGCTAGATATCCTAAGCAATCAATTATATAAACAAGAAAGTAGAAGGCAATATATATGGTGACGAAATCCACACAGGAAACTCTTCTATTAAACTTTCACTAAAATAAAGCGTTGGTTACAAACTCAAAGCTCTCGACAGATCGACTCCTTGACTCTATACTCTGTTTGACGTTTGCTCAAATCCTCGATTCACCAACTTCTCTAGTGAAAGCCCTCCGACTCCTCGAAGGCACAATATTGACTCCTCAGTAGCTCTTGCTGAATCCACAGCGTACTGAATCCTCAGCAATCACAAACCACGAATCCGAACTCCTTCAGATCAAGAGATGAAAAGCTTGGCTAAGTTATGGAGAGAACTTTAAAACTCTTTTGGCTCACGCTCTAATGAATATTCTCTCTTTCTTTGACTCTCTATGAAACCCTAGATACGGTCTCCTTTTTATATCATCTAAAACCTGGGACGAACAGGATTAACACGAAAAAGAATCGAAGCCAGAATGGTCACCTCGTGAGAAGCTCGCACCCGCCTTCCCGCGTCCATCCCGCGGCCATCCCGCGGTGATGCTGCACGGTCAATTCTGCTGAAGACTGTTATCGGTTTTATCCCGTGACTCAGAGCATGCTTCCTGCGATCTTCCTACGTTATTGTTCATCGGCTTTGTTCAACTCGTTTCATACTTCTAAGAGTATTTGGATAATTTTCCTGAGACCTTTACACTTCTATTTGACTCAAGACTATAATGTCTTAGCATATACTAGGTCTAAACATTATAGAACTCTGTTTTGACTAGAATTTACCAACTTTACAATTTTACCTCTAACAGTACCAAGATTAATGAAATTTATGCAATATCCACCTGTTACTCCCCATACTAGCTTCCTAGTTTCAAAAACTTGCTCCCCAATTTTAAAAATTGGACATAAGCAATCCGTGGTGTGGTCAATTCCAGCGAATCAAAAAGAAGTCGCAGAGTAATGTAGTTGGATGATTCGAAGAACAAAGTACAATACAATCGATAACAGACTTTGTGACCATGCAATACCAAAATCTACAAAACCATTGAAAGATAGCGGATTATTTTGGGTGCTTTTGATTTTTTTTTTTTATCAATTTTTGTTTTTGTATTCTTTATTTCTAGTTATCATTTTTTCTTCGAAATTAAAGTAGAAAATACATTTGTTGATATAAATTTATTTACCGTAATTAATTATATTTTAATAAAAATAATTAAATTAAAATATATATTTCATATTTAATTAATTAATAAAATAAAATTTTTTAATTAAAATTATAATATATTTACTTTGAATGATAATTAATTTAATAAATAAAATAATAATTTAATTAATTAATTAAATTTTATAAAATATTTTTAATTGAAATAATAGTTCGTGTTTTCAAGGTCTCTGGCCTTAAAACTCCAACTTAAAAACAATGGAATTAAGTAGATGAATCAACTCAAAATTATTTCAGGAACTTGATTTATTAACTTTATTTAATTTTAGTAGAAACTTTGATCACTTTAGGTGTCTCAGCACCCTGTTTATTATTAGAAATGTCACCAGCTCGTGTGCAAGACTATGTAATTTTAGCATTAATATATAATGGCATCTATGCTTCTGCCCTTTGTTCCTAGAGCTAAGTATGCATCAGAAAAAAAAAAAAAAAAAAAAACTTTGTGGATCTGTATGCTCAAGTTATTTGCTAAAAGATCAAATTAAGGATTATACCAAGTTCTCCTGGAACACAAGTTTCCACAGTTAGGATTACGGATTATACCAAGTTCTCCTCGAACATAAGTTTCCAAAATTAGGATTAAAGTCAAATTTTCTAATAATATTTAAAGAAAGCAATAGCAACCAACAAAAAAGAAGTTGTCCAACTTAACTGACACTACTTAAGGAATGATGCTGACAACACTATAAATATGACAGTGTTGCAGTTACAACCTTGGGATTTACGGTAACCACAACCTAAATTAGAAGCATAGAGTCAACAAAAATAAAGAAAGAAAATTCTGAAAAACAAAAAAAAAAAGAGGGCAAAAAAGATACATTGCATTTAAAGGTATCAATGAACCAGTTATTAGTGATTTATTAGTGAATGATTTGTTATGGGTTTAACTTGAAGTTTGCATTTCTAATGAATGGGTCATGCTTACACCTACTTTTAAATCCATTTATTAAACAAGTCGAGCTTGACCTGAAAGCCTACTCATATATCAATTTATGTTATTTTTATATTTGTAATACAAATTATATAAATTTTGTAATCTATACTTTCGTCCCAATTTCAAAAATTGAATTGAAGCAAGCCATGGCGTGTAAGTTGCGAATTAAACAAAAGTTGCAGAGGACTGTAGTTGGATGATTGAAACCAACTACGATACAATCAATAGCAGACTTTGAGACCATATGAAACTTAAAGATATAGAACTATTGAAAGATAGCAGATTATTTTGTTCCTTTTGATAATATTTATATTTTATTGTTTATTTAACCGTTTTAATTTTTAATTTTTTGTTTTCAATTGTTATTTTTCCCCTTCAAATAATGATAAAAAAACACTTTTATTAATACAATATTATTTACCGTAATTAACTAAATCTTAATAAATAATTAAATTTAAAAATCATAATTAATTAACTAATTAAATTTATTTAATTAAATAAATAAACCAATAAAATTTTATTAATCAAGTAATTAAATTTTATTAAATACTTTTAAGGAAAATTAAATTTAATACATTATATTAGTGAATGAAATAAATTAATAATAAATTACTATTTTATTTATTTAATTTAATTTAATTTGATAAAATAAATAATAAATGATTATTTTAATAGTAATTAATTTTAATTTTGGTAAAATAAATTATCTTTATATGCAATTATTATATACCAAAACGTTATTTTAATCTACTATAATAAATAAATTTAATATCAAATAAATATGTTAATTTCAATAAAATAAAGTTTTTAATATGTAATTATTATGTATAAAAATAATTTTATTCTAATATTAAATCATTTTAATCAGATATTATTTAATTTTAATAAAATAATATTTATAATATATTTTCTATTAAAAAAATTTTAATTTAATAAAAATATTTGAATGAAATAAACTATTTTAATATTATGCAACGAGATTGACAATATGTTTATGAAAAAAAAAACTGAAATTATTATTTAGGAAAAATAATTTTATTTTAACAAACTAAATAATTGTAATCGTATATTATTTTAATTTTAACAAAATAATATTTATAATATATTATTTATTAAAAATCATTTTAAAATAATAAAAATATTTATATAAAATTAACTATTTTAATATGATGCAACAAAATTAACAATATGTTTATGAAAAAGTGATTGGAAAATTTCACTCGCTTACATGAATACTGCTTGAAGTTTTGCTTTACGACCTAAGTTATTTCTCTTGCAATGTAACTTTAGTTGATTTTTTAATTCTTGGAATTTATGTCAATTGAGAAGTTAACAATGGAAGTGCACCAGTAAAAACATTTACTGAGAACATTATAACTACCGAAAAGTTTTTAACCTAATTGTTAAAGTTAAAAAAAAAAAATTAGGTTCTGAGCTAAGATTTCTGGTAATACTCATAAAGCGAAGTGAAAGTTGCCCAAATTTACTAGTTAATGTTACTTTCATTTTTGTTTTTATTTTTTATTTTATTTTTTGTTTTTGGATAATGCTCAATCAAGTAAAATTTAAATTTCTGAATGAATATCTATAAATTTTCTCATAAATTTTAAAAAAATAAAACTTAACTTCATTTTTATTTTGTTTTCCTATATTTTTCGGTTAATTTTCTTCCCTTCATTTTTGTTTTGCTTTCTTATATTTTCCGATTAATTTTCTTCCTCTCATCCCACCCGAATTCGTACATTTCAAAAATGACAATTCCAAAACAAATAAAGAATAAACAACTATCCATCGGTTGCTAAATTAAGCGATAAAAGTTGTGAGTTTTCAAGAAGAAAAAAACTACGACAAACGCAATTATAACGCAGAACTGCTAAGGAATATTGTGATAGATGGTGGCACTCTTCGCATTAAAAGTTTTTGTGATTAATCTTTATACAAGGTGGATTTTAAACTTCAAAGCAAGGAAGGACCACAATTAATAAGCCATGTGATAATTCTATATAAAAATTCATACTTCTGTTGCTACTTGCCATTGAAGGTAACCATGGGCGGATCTAAATGGGGTAAGAAAGTTCAACTAATCTCACTAAAAATAAAAATTTTTTAGGAAATAGTATAGTTATTGAGGTATTTTTTTAATTTTGTCTCCCATAAAATATATTCTGAAAATAATTATTCCATTACCTCAAACATTTTACAAGCTTTGTTTTTACTTTTATGACGGCTTGACTTCAGTGCGATAAAATCTTGAATCTACCACTAAACTTAATATGTTTTTTTTTTGTCTCTTAATTTGTAAAATTATTAAGCAGAGGAACCTAATCTGTTCACAATTATTACGATCGACTTCTCCTTTCAAGTTCCAACTTAATTATATTAAAAAACTATAATCATACTTAAGGTAAAAATCACTTATACCTCCTAAACTTTAAAAATCTAACTTTACATCTCTTAAGTTAAGATAAAATTATAAATAGTGTTAAATTTTTAATTGAAAAATACAAATATCTATTAAAATCAAATAAAATCAGGGGTATAAGTATAAGTAATATAAATCATATGAGGTATAAATTCAATTTTTAAACTTATTTAAACTGTTGTGTTTAACAGATTTTTTAATATTTTTATTTAAATCTAAAGTACAAGAAATGCAAAAATAATTTTTTAAAATTTGAAGAGTGTAAACAATATTCACTTTAAGTATAGGGTGTAAAAATATAACTATCTTGTTAAAATCAACTACACATACCCTCCAAGTAAATCAAACCACAATTACGTGTAAATCAACCAATTCAAAGTGTATATATATATATTTATTGCTATGCAATATTAAGTCCCACATAGTGTATTTTTTTAACCACAATATGGATCGTCGATTTTTTTTTATTTCTTCTTTTTAGTATTTTAATGAAATTAAAAAATCATATTTTGATTCATCATTCGAGAAATATAATGATGATATTTTCTTTTGGAAAATAAAAAAAATATTGAAGTGAAAACTTTTCTATGCATGTTAGATTTGACAGAAGCATTCACAACTCCCAAATGATCCCCAAAGTATAAATTTTGGGTATTATTTTTAAGAAAATATCTGAATTGATACCCAAAGTATAAAGTAGATGAATCAACTGATCAATTACTTCATGAATATGATTCAACAATTTGATGCAAATTTTAAGCATGAACCTTGTGTGGATTTTATTTAATTTTAGTGGAAACTTTGCTCACCTAGGTTTCTGATTGTGTGAATTTTATTTAATCTTAGCAGAAACTTTGATCAAGTAGTTTTCTGAACACTTTTAGTTATGATCTCACAATCACAAATTATCCCTACAAAGAGTTGAATAAAAGACCACTATCTGATTCTATATATTATTGCATGAAAAATAATAATTAAACATTTCAAATTTTAGTTACAAATCCTAGGCACACCCAATAATTACATAAAATAATGAATTTCTGAGCTATAAATTTCTATATATAGACTCTAAATTTTTTTTAATAAATAAATAAATTTTATTAAAAGATATCCTGGGCACCATCGGTTAAAAAAAGAAAAAATAAATTAAAAAAAACTTCTATGTTCACAACAAAACACAAAGAGTAATGTAAATCTGGAGAGCCATTCCCAATAAACTAGCTGTATAAATTTTTTTCTATGTACAAATTTTTTAAAAGGTTCTTTGCATTCATAGACTTTAATATCACTTATAACATTTACATATAATGTATTTGAATTTAGAATATAAATACTAATTTAATATAACTGAGTACTTGGTTGAGTCATGGGAAATAAAATTCTTTCATACCACGGGTATTTTTATCTCAATCATGACTATCACTGAGAAAAAATATTATACAAATAATTAAATATTTAAAAATTTTAACATGTTTAATTAAAGATTTAATATTTTAATTTATTTCAATATTAAAATATCTCTAATTATTATTGCAAATGAGTGTCAAAGGCTATGTAATTTTAGCTTTAGCAGCAGGCTATATGATTTTCTCATTTGTTCTAAGAGCTATGCATAAATTACATTTATCTCTCCTTAATTAATATTTGAGTAATTGTACTTAACACCTATAACATTTAATTAAAAATTATGTTTATCTCCTTTATTTTGAAATATTATTAATATTAATCCATTTCGATAAAATTAATCGTTAAACTTTAACAAAAAAAGGTTAAAATAACTAAAATTGTAGATATTTTTCTTATTTTATCCCTCATTCTCTCACATTTTTGTTAGTTTTTTTTTTTTTTTTTTTGGCCTAAATCTCCAAAAATGACAAAAAAATAAGTAAAAACATTGAGGATTTTTGTAAAAAAAAAAAAACTAACGAGATGTAAGAAAGAAAGTAATAAAATAAGAAAATACCCAAAATTTTGATTTAGCGTGACGTTTTATATTAAGTTTTAACGATTAATTGTATCAAAAAAAAGGACAATATTGATAATATTTCAAAATAAGGAAAACAAAAGTATCTTCTAAATGTGTGAGTACTAAGTGCAATTACCCAAATATTAAGAAGAGGTAGGTGTAATTTATCTTATAATAAACCAATCTTTCAAACCCAAAAACTCTATGAATACGTATCCATTGAGGTAGGAATTTAAAACTTTTTTCAAACTTATTTTTACCATAACCCATCTGATTTTAATTCGGATGATTCAAAATTCCGATATCACGTAACTAACCTCAAGGGTGACATTAGCCCCCAAGTCCCAGACTTATGATTAACGCTAGCCACAACTTAAATTAAAAAAAAAATGTGAGAATCGGCTAAAGTAAAAAAAAAAAAAAAAAGAAACTACTAGCTCATTTGGTAACATTATTGTTTTTCTGTTTATATTTTTCTGTTATTTACTTTTTTATTGTTATTTATTTTTCTGAAATAAAAATAAAAATTGTATTTGGTAGTGTAATCCTTTCGTTATTTCTTAGTCATGATTTGGCTTTTTTTCCCATTATTTTCATCAACACGTACTACTACTATATCATCTTTATCAACACGTACTACTTTATCTACTCGACTCTCCATTATTTCATTATCTTGAACGATAAAATCTTAAAATTTTATACAAAATTATAACCATTTTCATAATTAATATCTTATTGGAAATATTATTGATTACGTAAATTTTATTTATAGGAAGCTACAATGGTCATATGTAATCTACAGTTGAAGGAGAACATATTAGGATAACATTTTATTAAAATTCTACCAAATTCATAAGATACTGATTTGCTAGTTAATCCAGTTAAAGATGGTAATTTTTCTTCCGAGAATGATAAGTTTTATTGTTTATTCATTAGCTAGGCTGCCACTAGTCATATTCCTACTCTTCAATTAGTATGCCATACGCTTGTGATTGCTAAATTGATATAACGCAAACATAGTAACAAGTCTAAATATCAACTAACAGATCTATAAAGACACAAGAATAAACTAGATCTCTACTAACATATCTAAAAATACACAAAGCAAAATTGCATTGCAGCATTAGAAAAAAAAAAAAAAAAACATATCCATTCAATCCTTTTTACCAATTCATCATTGCATAATAAGTCAGCTAGTCCTATTTACCAATTCATCAATAATTCATGCTCAACATAGTTAAACTAAGTCCATGTTTAGGTATCCATCAAATAACAAAATTTATCTAAAGTTATAAAAATTTCGTAGTTTCTTTCAATCAAATTTCACTACCTATCACATTTATATCAAATCTTTGTATTTTTATTATACTTTTTTGTTAACATTTTTTCAACCATACACCCCCAAAATTAAAAACTTAGTTTATCCTTAAGAAATAAAAAATAAAAATAAAAAGAACTGTCAGCACCAAAATATTCAAGCATACAACTAATTATTAAACTAAAAAATTCATCACCTGTTAATCTTCAAAGTTCTCGGAAGTCAACAATCAACCTATTGAACAAAAAAAATTAAAAAATAGAGTAAACATATAGATCTGGAGCAAATTAGAGAAAAATTAGAAAAATCTAAAAATTTTGTGTGTTCCACAAAGGGAGAGGAGCGAGACGCAGATCTACAGAGGAGGAGGAGAAGAAGAACGAGGAGGAGGAGAAGAAAACAAGAGGGAGAAGTACCTTTGCAAGGCACAATGGGCAGCAGCCTGAAACCCAACAAGAAAATGCAGCAAGAGAAGCAGAGGAAGAGTGGCAGGAAGAACAGCCTTTGCATGCAAGAAAATAAGCCCAGATCTAAAATATGTGAGAGAGAGAGAGAGAGAGATGCTGATCAGAGCCCAAAAAAAAATAAATAACTAGAGACAAATGAAACACACAGAGCTACAGAGAGAGAGAGAGAGAGAGAGAGAGAGATCAGCATCCCTAGAGGAACGAGATCAGGAGCAACGATTTGGAAGTTTCAATCAATTGTTTATAACTGAAAAAAATAAAAATAAAAATAAAAAACAGCAAGCAAACAACTGTTCATCGTCTACATTTTAATCAATAATTCTAAACAAATTTTCTTTTTTCAGTAACAAAAAAAATATAAATAAGTTTAACAAATATATATTTTTATTACCAATTTATGAAACTTTATAAACATAAACAGAAACATAAAAACAGAAAGCATTAACAAACGGGCACACTTCAATTTTTCCAAGAAGAAGAGAAAACAAATATATCCGTAAACTTCTAACTGTCCTGGTAATGACTACAAGTTCATATCACTTTATTTTAGTATCATTTTCCCAATAAAACCAAGATCAAAATATATGTCAAAAGAAAAGGAAGAGCAATAAATAAAAAACCGAAGAACAAGAACAGCAGAAACTCGCCTTCAGAGATTACTGTTGTTGATGAAGCTTGGAGAACAAACTAAGAAGGTGATAATGCAGCTACAGCCCTTAGACCAGCACTACTAATTTCTTTGACATCCTCAACCTAATAACAAGTGTTAAAAGAGTTGACCTAAGAAGAGCAAATGAATCGTAGAATTAATTAGGGATATCAAAATTATTAATAGTTAACTCATACTTGTTTCACTCGTCCATTTGGAGAAATGTAAGATACTAATAATGAGAATAGGTATAGGAATTTTTATAATGCTTTCCAAATATATACAAGTATCGGGATAGGAATAGATATAATAGTTTTTAACTCATTTCGTTTTCATTAAATATTTATTTGTTAATTTATATATCTTTTTATTATTTATTTAGTATATGTACTATATATTTTATTTAATTTATAATTTTTTATAAATATAATATATAATTTATAATTGTTATTATGCTTAACAAGTAAAGGGACGAAAATTTTATTATCTAACGAAGATAGATATGGATAAAACTTGTATTCTCGAAATGTAAGACAACAAGATCAGAGACAGAAAAAGGTAGTGTTAAACAAAAATAAATAAATAAAAAAAAAAAGTCAACATGTCTCACATCTGCTCCGTGGGTATTTTTAAAAATAATAAAATGCAAAGGGAGGTACCGTCAACCTGTCGTGTGAATACATTAATATATATATATATATATATATATGAATTGGCGGAAATTAATAAAATGCAGAGCGAGGTACAAGCTACCCATTCGGTGGATTTATTAAAATGTATGGATTGGTGGAAATCGAAAACCGGGACGTGTTAAGAACGTTGAGGACTGGGACACCATATGCTAGGTATCAGAAGAAGATGTCGGCACCCTCTGCTATTTTGAGCTGTCAAATGGGCCGATTTAAGTGAATTTGCGTCGACTCATAAATCGATTGTGAATGATGATGTGTGTTTGGCAGATGAAAAAAAAAGTGGAAATTTTAAAAATTATTTATTTTTTATTTTATTAAATAAATTATAAATTTATAATATATTTTAAATTATCTTGTTTTTAATTATTCTAAACATACCGAATAAGTAAATTTCAATAATATTTATTTAATAACAAATTAATGTTGAACGAACTAGATATGAGTTATACCAAACTCACGAATCCTATTTAAAATTTTATTTTATTTTTGTTAATTTTAAACATATTTTTTAATATTTTTACAAATTAGTATCTGTGTATACGAGTCTATAACAATTGACATATTAAAAATTGAAAGTATAAAGAATTTTTTAAAGCCATTATAATACATATTTACGCAATGAATACTAGAAATTAAAATTACTTAACTAAAAATTCACCTTTAAATGCTAAATAAAATCATAATAAAAATCATTCTATTATATTTTTATTTTTAAGCTTAATGGTAAGAGTGCGTTTAGCGTGCTGGTATTCTCTAAAAATCTCAAAAAATTATTTATTTTTTATCTCACTGCACGAGTTATGAATCCACAACTTATCTCAATTTTTATCACCCTAAACGTACTCTAAAAATAATAATACCAATAATAAGACTCATTATTTTAAGAGTAAGAGCATAATACTTGTTATACTCTTACATGAATCAATAATGATAAAAAAAATATTTTTAAATTATATATGGATACATCTATATAATAAAACAACTCATTGATATGACATTTATGTATTCAATCCAATGGTTGAGATTGAATATTTTCAATCTAATGGTTGAGATTAATTTTCATGCCTATGGCACGGACCATCACCTAGTATCTATATATGTTCACTCTCATTACATATTACGTCTCGAACTTTTCAGAAACCCAATAGCATGATCAAATAATCATAATTCATCTGATCACTTAAGAATATTTCTTTTTCCTATTCAAGATTCCAAAATAAAATATAAATTTTAAAAAGTAAAATTTTGTACCAAATCAATTTTAATTCCTCAAAAACAAAATCAATTTTAAACCTTTCTTCCAAACCATAAAACGGCAATATTCATGCGGATAAACATAGTGAAATAAATTAATTAATTACAATTATTTATCAAATATACCATACATAATAAATTTTCATTTTTATTAACTCCACTCCTACCTTAAATCAAATCTAATATTTGTTGCAGAGAAAAAAAAATCTAAGGTTTGAAATGGAGCCAAAAAAAAAAAATGGATTACTTGTCCAGACGGTTTCTTAATTAGCCAAAACTAAATTGAAAACGCAACTGATTTCATTAGAGAAATTCAAGATATCATCTCAATTCCGCTATCATAAAAGACATCTTATAAATAATTTAACTAATGTCCAATACAACTTTAGCTCTCATATGTGCTTCGTTCACTACATTCCTACTTACTTTTCTAACGCAACAAAACTTAAACATTTTCAGCCACGCATAAATATCTTCAAAGATGTTTCTAAGCTCCCAACTATATAAGTTATTATCTTTAAGATACTTAATAATAAGATAACTATCAGTTAAGAGAGTTAGAAAGTAGGTTTAAATTTTTTACCCAAAAATAAACAAAAAACAAAAAAGACAAAAAATTATATACATATATATATATATATATATATATTACAATGGGTTCGAGACAACTCCTGCAAGGGAGAAGACTGTTCAAGAAAGCATGACAAGAAGTCCATACCCATTAAAAAAAATTCTTACAATAACCCATGTGAGAAGACTAAAAACACATAATGTCAAATAGGTTATTCAATCTAGTCGAAACCATCCACATCCAAGTGGTTAGGAAATGGTAACACCTAATCACATCCATTAGTTCACTTACTACCACGTAAATAACATAAAAATGAGACTAACGTATATCTATAAGATTATTGAGTTAAAATTTAACGATTTAAATATATTCATATTATTTTAATTAAAAAAATATAAACATATATAAATTATTAAATTTTAATCTAACTATACTAATTACAAGTTACGAGTCACTAAATTCATTAAAAATATGAAAGGCTACCCTGACATGCGGTGCTCAAACAGGTTGACGGCTTACTCGTTTCCTGTTTCTAATTCCTACACAGTGGTCATAGGAAAACAACCCATGGCTAGTTCAAGGCCAACCTAACTTGGTTAATAATAAAATAAGCTCACCGAAGCCTCTATTCATTAAATATTAATCCATTTACAATCCAAACATTAAAAAAGAAATGTTTTCCATCCATTTCAATTTTCTTGGAATAAGAAAACAAGAAACAAATAGAAAATAATCAAACCAAACACTTTCCATCACATTCGTAATTCGTGAACGATTTATTACTTACCAGCATATAAGTTTTCTAATAGACATAATTTCTCTCTTTTTTTCCAAATTAGTTGGTTGAAGTCAATTGAACTCCATTGTATTGAATAAATTCTGTACGCCGATTTTGAAGCTCATACCATAACGGGCACGATTACGAGTCACAAGGGCAACATATACAAATACCAATAGCTAGCAATGAACTTTACAGTTTCCAGTCCTCAAATTGTGCCACTTAAGATATCCAGTTTACTCCTATTTCATGCTACTGTTCTCTCATTTCCTACTAGGTTTACGAAAATTCCAGTTTCACCAATTTGGCAAAGAATTCAACCAGAGGATTAGGAGGTGTTTGAATACCCACAAAAACACCAAAAAAAACTTTTATTAAATTTTTTTTAACTTTCTCCAATCACATTTGGCAGCATGTCAATTTTACACCGACAATTTTTTTTTTTTTTTTACGAACCACACACTAAAGTCCCAACAAATTTTTGTGTGGCTCTGTGCTGTTGTCTACTGTATTCCCGGGCAGCCCATCTTGATATCCAATGTGATATTAACTGCAGCCATCTTCTCAATAACTATAATAAGATGAAGCTCGATTTTTCGCACCAATTTTTGCACAGCTGGTGATGGGTGAAAAGTTTAAACCAGGGCCTTAATTGGGCAGAGTAAGAATCTGATCTGTTTGTAGACTTCTTGGAGATGACTTATACATGTTTAGGCTGCCTACTGTCAACTCTCTCTGCCCAATTACGCGGAACGCCATCAACGGTGCTTGAGTAGCTTTCAGCGTGCCTTTGTTTTGTGATTAATAATACGCTTCGGCATATTTTAGATGCAAGGAAATAGTTTCAAGGGACCTGCAGGGAACAAGGCATAGAATGGAAACGTTTAGCTACATTTTTTTTTATAGGAAAATGCAAGAAAACAAGACATACAAGACATAGGGAGCTTTCTCTCATACTAGGGGGTATTTAGGAGTCAAAATTCTACAAAAAGTTAAAAAATTTTCAGATTTTTACCTAAACTTTTGACAACTCTAATTTTTCGTGTATTTATTTTTAAAAATCTAAATTCTACAAACTTTTACTAACTTCTATAAACTTTCGCCAACATTTACTAACTTTTGTCAATTTCTTTCTACCAACTTTCTGATAATTTTTTAAACCAAAATTGTTCAAATAGGTCATTCAACCACTATTGAACGGATCCTATCAGTTCAAAAGTCTAATATAGCATATAGAATCCATTCGAACGAGTATAGTCAGAAAGTTATAGTCTACCTTTCAAATACCAAAAAGTGACTTAACGCCTTATACTTTTTTTCAGGTTTTACTAAAATTTGGAAGCAAGGATCCCGAGAATGTAACTTTGCTCAGATCCCGAAGACATAACAGAAGTTACAGAACAACCCTAGCTTGACAATGCAGACGGTTGACCAGACAACATAAATTGAGATTTTGTTTTCAACATCAGCAGTCACTATTTTGTCAAATAACTCTCTTCAAGTTACAAATAGGCATGGGGATTGATCGCAACAATGGAAAATTGCTGTAATCTAACAGGGCGAGCAACATGAGAAGTTTCAAAATGGGTCCACATTAATAAAAATGGTTGTCTTTACCAAGTTTCTTAGAAACTAAAACACCCTTGTGTGGGGAAGGGTATATAAAACACCCGTCCATCAAATCAAATGAAAGAAAATTGATCCTTCTGGCAAATCACAACATAAGAGAGTTCCATGCCATCCATATAGTGAGAATAATTTCAACAGCTAATTTACAATGCAAGGTACAGGGTTGCATGTTAATGTTTCACTTTCTTTACAGGTACCAATTAGAACCACAAAAAGTAAACAGTGCTGCTTCGAAGAGGCAAGGATTAATGTTCTTGAAGTTCTAGAGCCAAGGGACCCAAATATTAGAACCAAAACATCCAATATAGAAACAAGTCAAAATTCATGCATTTATGGGAAGGTGCGTAACATAAAGGTTGATCCTTTGCATTTTGGAGGCTGTAAATTCAATATACGAAAACAACCGCCCCAATTACAGGGGTACAACTATGTTTATTGCCCCTTCCCAGATCCTGTATAAGCTGAAGCGTAGTTATCCGAACGAGAACTGGTCAGTGCACTGGTTCAACCAGTCTTACAATTATTAAGATACAAAATTTAACATAAGATATACATGCAAATTAGACATGATGATTTAACATAATGTAAAAACTTAATATTTTGTGTAAATATGCTTGAAAATAAAATTTATCTTTATTTTCCATAGCTGTATGAACATAAACATTGTAACACATATATAATGCTAAAATCGTATATGGTCTTCCTTTTGTTCTCTTACTTCTAAATTCTAGGTAGCATCTCTCTTTGCTTTCCATTTTATTTTATCTCTTCTTGTAAATTTTTTAGTTATAAATTATAAATTTTTACCTTCTGACTCACCAAGAATTGGTAATTCATACTCTCTCTCTCTCTCTCTCTCACTAGCACACCAACTTCCCACCCATTGCCCTCTCTCTCGTATTCTTACTCCATCTTCCTCTACCCCACTATAAATTTACCCACAAAAAAAAAAAAGCAAAATAAAGATTCAAAAAAACCACACACACAGAGAAAAAGAAAAAGAAAAAAAAAACACAAGAAAATTCAAAAAAAGGCCACATGTCAACTACTCCCCAACCACTCACACTATATAGGTATAGATTATATATTCTATTTATTTCTTTTCTCCGAGAGGACCGATTAGATAAGTTTGGATTTTAATATATACTATAGAGCTAAGCTTGATATTGGATAGGCT
This sequence comes from Sideroxylon spinosum, assembly GCA_003260245.2. Classification (NCBI taxonomy): domain Eukaryota; kingdom Viridiplantae; phylum Streptophyta; class Magnoliopsida; order Ericales; family Sapotaceae; genus Sideroxylon; species Sideroxylon spinosum. The sequence continues at coordinate 24,209,760 of QLOD02000029.1, read as the reverse complement.
CGACACATTGGGTTGCACCGGAATTAGATAAAATATACGTTTTTTATAATCATATGGAGAAAAAAATAAGTTGATTTACTCTTTTAATATTATCTAAATATTTAAAAAGTATAAATTTAACTTATAATTGAGGAAACTTGTCACTAAGCTAAAGTCCAATGTACGATTAATAATAATACTTCTAATTTGAGTTACTTTTATAGATCCGGTCAAAAATTATTTTAATGAAGTTAAGAATAATAGTATTTTAACTCAAAGTTATTTTTACAAAATGAGTCAAAAATTAAAAAGTTAAATAAAAGCGTATATTGAAATTGAAATGTTTTAAAATAAATAAATAAAAAAAGTATTAACCACATAACATTTGGCAAAATGGTTATTTTAAAATCTAATTTAAAAAAAAAAAAAAAAAAGAATTGAACTTATTGTTCATGAGATGAGCTTGGATAAAAATATAGGATTTAATTTTTTTCAAGTCGAACTTTGATTTATGTAAAAATATATCCAAACTTAATCTGACTTGGCCCAAGTTGAATATATACTGTTATAATGGGAGATTTTCTATTATTCGTTTCTATACTTTTTGTTTTCAACCCTAGCTACCCATTCATAGTAGATGCCGACTGGCTGTCGTTCATCGCTGATGCCGACCGCCGCAAAGCACAAGGATAGTGTTTTCAGATGAGTGACGCGAAGCCTCGATCTCATCCCTAGTCGCTCGCTGGATTGCTCTCGTCGAGCATCGCTCGTCATTTGTGCGAAGGCTCGCCGATCTCGTTGATCCTTCTCAATCTCGTCCCTTATTACTCACTGAATTGTCCTCACTAGTCGTCTAACGCTGGTCTAGTCTCTCACTGCTCGCCACTGAGTGTTGCTTGTTGCTCTTTGCTCGCCGCTAAGCATTGCTCGCTGCTCATTTCTCGCCGCTCGTTGCCCATCGAAGAGTGCTGCTCATCACTTGTTGCTTGCTCACCGTTGATTGTTGGGCATCGTTCAGTGTTTCTCAATGCTGCTATGATCCTTGATCGAGAAAGCACAGACAATCTCGATACTGCTACTCGTTGAAGGACACTCAAACACTCCTTTTTGTTGTTAGTCGAGTGACGTCTGCCCTTACTATTAAATGATTGTTGTCGTCATTTTTTTTTTATTTTTTTTTATTTTTTTTATTTTTTTGGGGTACTATCTTTTGTTTTGTTGATTTCTGTTCCTTATTTCTAATTATGGCTAAAGGGAAAGTTTTTGTTGTTGAACCAAAATCAGTATTAGTTATAGATGACGATGTTCCCCTATCCATTACTTCTAAAAAATTGAATGGTCTAAATTATCAGGCCTAGGCTCATGCAGTGAACGTTTATCTTCTTGGAAAGAAAATTGAAGTTCCTTATTGACCTTCCACCTAAACCAATGATAATTTGTATGATGATTGGCTTAGTGAAGACTCTATTGTTATGGGATGGTTATGGCATAATCTTGAACCCCAAATTACTACTAGAGTTGAATTTTGTGTCTCTTCTAAGAAAATTTGGGATTCTCTTGCTAACTCATTCTCTCAGCAAAATAATGTTTCGTGGGAATTTAGATTGTATGAGTAGAACTTTACAACTAAGCAATCTAGCCATCCTCTTTCAGAATATTACAGTATTCTTTAAAACTTATGGGATCAGTTGTTGTACCATAGACCCTTTACTATAGACCTTTAGCAACAAAAGTGAGACTAGAAAGATTTTATGATTGCCTCACTTCTTTCTGGACTTTGATTCAGATCTGCACAGTTTCAAAGATCAAATTCTTACAAGTGAAACTCTAACTACCGCTGCCAATGCCTATTTTCGCTTGTTGAGATCATCCATACACCTGCTCAGACTTCTACTTCAGAAACTTCTGCCTTGACCTCCAATGATAATGCTCAAGGCTCTTCTCACAGTAAGATGAGAGGACGTGATTATCGTTCCTCCTATGGACAAGGGGATCGGAAATACCAATTCATGGATCAATCAATACCAGTTGCTTCAGATCCTTCGATGTCTAGTACTCACAATGACCTTACCACCTAGCTTAGTGAACTACTACAAACTCTTCGAACATCTCATGCGTCCACTTCTAATGCTACATTAACAAATTTAGGTAATATAGCTTGTACAGTGACCACTCCTTCCTGGGCAATTGATTCTATTGCTAGCTCTCATATTTCTGGTAAATCTTCCTTCTTCTCTCATTTAAATTTTGTTAATCATTATTTTGTTTAGCTGATGGATCATCTCATCCTGTACAAGGGCAAGGAGTTTTTTTCCCCAATTCTTCTATCCATTTGCCTCATAGTCTTTATGCCCCTAACTTTCCACTTAAATTATTATCTGTTAGTCAGTTGACCAAATCACTACATTGTTCTGTAACATTTTCTCTCTCCTCTTATGTGTTTCAGGACCTCAAGACGAGAAGAACGATTGGTTTGGGGCATGAGAAAGGTGGCTTTACCACCTAGATTCTGCTAGTTTTTCTACCGCAACTACTTCTACTTTGAGCGCTACAGTTTCTCCTCTTCAGTTGCATTTTCGGCTTGGACATCCATCTTTAAATAAATTGAAGTCTGTTATTTCCCATTTGAGTAATGTACAAGTCTAAAATGTGAAGCTACGACGCACGAATACTTCAAATTAAGTGTCATACTCATATCGGATACTCAAAGGATACGGATACACCTTGGATATGGCCGAATATGTATCAGATACGCCATATAGAGTATCCCAATTTTTTATTATAAATTTTGCATAAGATACAGTAAGGATACGGGAATGATACTTTTAGGATACGGCAGGGGGCCTAAATGTAATATTTCAAACTTTTTTCAAGAATAAAATGGATATGATAAATTTTAGTAAGGGTCAAACTGTAATTAACTAAAATATAACTTAATACTTATTCTTTAGTTTTGCTATAACTAAGACGCACGAATGAAAAAAGTATTTTATATTTGTGTTTTGATATTTTTTTATATATGTGTTTTGTGTATAAATAATGTTGGTAGTTTTGAATATGAATGACGTTAATTTATGGATTGAAAGGTATTTTCCATGCTATATAATTGTTATTTATAAAATGTTTGGTAGTACATAGATGCTATCTTCCAAAATATTTTAAGTAAAATATATATTTTATTTTATTTTTCTGCCGTATCTTCGCTGTACCCATATCCTTATTTTTTTAAAATTGTCATGTTTCATATCCGTACCCATGCCTGTATTCGTTCCTGTATCCGTATCGTGCTCCATAGATGTGAGTCTTGCCAACTTGGTAAGACCACCGTAGTTCTTTTCCTAGTCATGGTGTCAATCATCAAACGGAATCTTTTGATTTAGTTCATATAGACATATGGGAACCTTTGTGTATTACTAGTATTAATGATTATCAATATTTGGTTATTCTTGTAGATAATCATTCTTGTATGATTTGATTATTTTTTACGAAAAAGCGATATGACTTACCTCATATTGTGACTCGATTTTACAATGAGATTTTTACCCAATTTGGCAAACGCATCAAAATTTTCTGCTCCGATAATACTTTGAAATACAAGCAAACTGTTATTGGTTCTTTTTGCAATGATAGGGGAATTATTCACCAAACCATTTGTATCCATACCTCTCAACAACAAGGTGTGCCGAGCATAAATATCGTCATTTACTTGGATGTTGCTCGTACTATGATGTTCAATATGCACGTGCCAAACCTTTCTAGGGGGATGCTGTCCTTACTGTCTGTACTCTTATTAATCGTATGCCATCTGTCGTACTAGGCAACAAGTCTCCATTTTCCATTTTGTATCCTGCTAGTAATCCCTTACCTCTTACTCCTCGAGTTTTTAGTTGTGTTGTCTTTATTCATATTCTTGATCCTGGTTTCGATAAGTTGTCTTCTCGTTCTCGAAAATGCATTTTTCTTCTCCAGTTCTAAGACCCAATTTTTTTTTTTTTTTTGATAATTAAATAGAATTTATTAATAATTATAATGAGGCATTAAGAGAATGCCTTAGCACAATCCA
>QLOD02000029.1:24148382-24159052 GCA_003260245.2 Sideroxylon spinosum | reverse complement strand
TAATAAACAAGTGTTTTTACTATATCTTTTCTATTGCGAAATATTGTTAACTAGAAATTTACCCGTGCCTAAAGGCACGAAAAATAACTTAATTTATAAAGAGTTCGAAAAAATAAATAAAATAATTTTTTAAAAAAATTAATAAAAAATATAATTTGAAATAAATGTCAAATCAATGAGTTATATTTTGTAGGATTTGGTTCAAATTTAAAATTCACTGTTTGTAATAAAAAAAATAGTGACAGTCCAATAATATTCATAAATATATTTGTTTTCTTATGAAATTTTTAAAAAAAAATTATTTTATTTATTTTTTCAAACGCTTTATAAATTAAGTTATTTTTCGTGCCTTTAGGCACGGGGAAATTTCTAGTAAATAAATATAGTGTTAGTGTTGTTTAATAATTTATCTCAATCACTAATATTATATCTATATATATAAATATTATTTTTTTAAACATCTCTTACATAAGAATAAACTTATATATACATATTAGATTGTTAATATTTATATAATAATAAACATAAATGTACAATTATTAAAACAAAGTAATATATATTATAATATAATAATTACATTTAATTAATAATTTTTAATACAAATACTTAGTACGTTATATTATATTAGTTATACTTAATAACTTTAAACGTAACTAATACAAATTACATAATATCTTAATATAATATTTAATTATAATTAAATAATATCATATACTTATACTAAAACTAAAATATAGATAATATACTTATATATTAATATTTATATATCATAATTGTATTTATATATTTAATTATTTAAAACAAAAATCAACTATCTGATGGACACAAATCACTTTTTTAGGAAAAAACCCACTGCCCAAAATCACTTCCCAGTATTCCCACTACCCAAGAAACCCTCCTTTACTTATCAAAAAAAAGAAACCCTCCTTTACTCCCAATACCCAAGAGACCTACCGCCCACTTCTTCGGTCTTCTTCTTCAAACTTCTCAGCCCAAGTTCTCTTTCACCATTACACGCTAGTATTCTGAAAGCTTAAGCTAGAAACACAAACAGACGAAATCTTTTACTTAATCTCATTCTGGAATTGGAAGGCTTCCATGATTTAGTTTTTCACCTTCACCCTTCACAATTTTTATTTGGTACTTCTTGAATCCTTTCTTGCTTTCGAATTTTGGATAGGAAAAATTTGGGATTTTTTTTTCCCCCTTTCTAAATCTCTATTGAAATGGAACTTTTTCTTTTCAAATGCTATTTCACAAGCTATTTATGTTTTTCTATCAATTTTTGATTGATTTTTCTGTCAAGAGCCACCGTAACGGGTGTTACAGTGTGATTGCCGCTACACACCGTGTAACGTGGCCATAACCATCTCGGACGTTGCTGATACCGTAATGTATCGGCAATTGATACCATGGATCAAGCACATCTTTGTGAAATGGTGGGGTGCCAAAGTTCACAAGAGCGAAAAGAAGGCTTGGCCTCTTGTTCTTTTTTTCTCGTTTCGATCGCTTGGGGGAGAGAGGAACAAAAGAAACTTCCAGGATTCGAAAAGTCCTCTATTCAAACAAAAAAGCATTTTGCATAGCTGGTTATCCAATAGGTTAGATTCGGACTTACATAGGTTTTTCTACTTTATAGAGAATATGGAGATTACACGCTAGATCTTGATTCCTTAAGCCCTTGTTTAGGAGGAGGTAAATGGGGGTGAAAGGGAGTAACTAAAAGAAGATAAAAAGATTTAGAAGGAGATGAATGGGAAGGGAAGGGAAGTAAACGGAGGTAACTCATTCACCTCCATTAACAAATTTTCTTTCAACCCGAGGAGGAGGATGGATGTAAAAACACTTTAAAGTGTGTTTTCTCTATTCTTATTATTTCCACAAATGTCTATAGCAAATAAATATATTTTAAAGGGTATAATAATATGTTTACCTATATTCCTTACCTTACCCTCCATTCTCCTCCCCATCTCTCCCGAACAAAGAATTAATTCCCCGAATGGCGGAAATTTTTGTACTTGGGTGGCATCCCTTTGATGCCTTTTTAATACAATTTTTATTTACTTAACAAAAAGAATTAAAGGTTAAGAAAAAGAATAATCAAAGAGTTTTTATTAATAGGTAATAAGAAAAAAAAAGGCGCATCAAAAAAACTCAAAGTTTAAAAAAAAATGAAAATCAAGCTTACCAAGAAAATGAAAATCAATAACCAATTAATGATTTCCTTGTGTATATATTTGGAGATGAGTGGGTGCATGTGTGATGGTGGATTTTTTTTTTGGGGGGGGGTGTTGGGTGACACAAGGAAGAAAAAGAAATGTTAAAAATTACAAATTCGCAAAGACATTTTACACACATTATTTATCGAATATGCACCACAGTAAATCAACTTATTTTTTTTAAGTGCAACATCTAAAACTGTGCACTATCTACGTAATGAATCACGAATCAAACATTATAAACAACCATGGATTTAAATTCCCCCCGCGCCGGGGGGGTGTGAATAGAGGAAATCTCCACATAAAGCCTACTCAATTATTAGTCACTATTTCACCTAAAAGTGTATGCTATAAGAAAAAATAGATAACTTTATTTCATATATTACTGTGCTATATTTTAAACATGTTCCCTCACACATGTCCATACTAACTTTTTTTGACAAGAGTAAACACGTGCATTTATTGACTTTTTTTTTTTTTTGGTTGGTTGGTTGGTTGGTAGTAAGAGTTTTAAAAGCAAGACCTTTGAATTTCCCGACAACATGTTGAACTATTAACCACTGTACCACATAAAAGCTTAAGGTGTTAGGGAGTTGTATAACTTTATTGCTTATATTGCTATTTTATTCTCCCAGCACAACCATTGACAAACCTACGTGGGATGCAAAGGGATTCCTTTAATTTTGTTAAAATTTACCTTTATCCATTATTAAGTGTTGGCCCCTTTAAAAATTTCCCTTTTTTAAAAAGGCCCCACGTATATATTATCCAGTAAGTATTGCCCTCACCCCCAAAACACTACATTGTCATGAACACCAAAACTATCCTCGTAGAGAAACAATTAAATGGTCAATAGAGAAACAAAAATGCCAAATACCTTTTCACCTTGTTCAGCTCCGTAACCACTATAGCCCTCTACAGTCGATAGTGCATGTGATCTCTGCCAACCAAAGAAAAAAATCGAGCATGTCGAACTGAAGGAACTCCAATATTCAACTGATGAAGTACATTAGATAGACATTGCTGTATCATTTTATACTTAAGTCAGCATATTCCAATATTCATACAAAATCGGTCCCTTTAGCAGGTCAAACTGAACTGTGTTCCTATGTTTGGGGGCCAGTATGTGCAGCCGAGACATTACCGGCCTGAGTGATTTAGGATTGTAAAATTGTTAAAATATATAGGATATATCCTTTTGATGCACAACACAAAGTTGATTATCAAAAGTAAAGGAGAAAATATACTTATCAGAAAAGTTTAAAAAAAAAAAAAAAAAAAGTAAAGAAGACAACATACAGGTCAACACAAAAGGACATTATAACGCTTTGATTTGACAAGCACCAACAGGCCCACACCAAGAGATTTAAGTTTAACCAAAAAGAAAAGCTTCCTCGATGGAAGCAACAATAAGAGTTCATCAACAATTGCCCGGCCTGTTTTAAGCAAACCGCAAAGTGTACTCAAGTGCACACAGAAACTTGCAAGTCATTGCTGCCTTTCTCAGAATTAGAATCTTCAAACCCAACTCTCTTTAATGGTGACAGGAATTTATGAGTGGACATGTGCAGAAGGAAATAAAATTGAAAGAAAACTTGGCTGCATGCAAGTAAGAAGTGGCATAAGAAGCAGAAGTACAAAATCAAGATACGGGACACAGAAATAATAGGGATGCAAATAGGTCAACAAACAACGAAAAAAGGATACAACAAACAACGACATGTCAGTAAATACATGCATATATTTATACATATACTCAGAGTAAGGTCAAAATAATATATGGTTTTTTCTATGTAGACATGAAGAAAATAGCTATTTCTTCAAATTTGTACATTACAAATATATTTATATTTCATTATAGTAAAATGGTAGCAAATCATTTTTTATTTTTCACATGCTGGAAAAATAAGTATGCAAAAAGTCCCAATTTCTATTTAGACAACTATATACATAAAAAAAATGGAACTTTGTTAAGTTTAAAATTCCGAAAACAGAAAATTTTAAATTAGGAGAGTTTATGCTTTACAAATCCATATTATTTTTATTTTACCATTGGATACCAAGCTATTTTCTTTTATTTGCAATTTGCTTAGGAGGTATGTAAGTGATATACCAAGTGTCCACAATAAAGTATATGAACATCAATCAAAGGAACACAAAATTTCACAAAAGCTAGGTTCAATTACAAGCTAACTTTTTAATAAGTAGCCTCATTTATGAATATGGAAAAAAATAGGGCTTGTTCATCAAATGAACAATACTTCCTTAGATTGTAAGGAGAACTCCATACCTTTGCCAAAGCAGAAGTTATTACTTCAGGGATAGGCTCAGTAGTATCACCAATTCCAAGGCTTATCACTTTTGCATCAGGGTACTTCAACATGTGTGCAGCCTTTCGTCTAGCGATCTAATGTCCCACACAGAAAATCCACGGCATTTTACTCTTATATTTGATCACATAGATGAAAAATACTAACAGAATAGTAAATCCTAACACTTTTAACAGACAAGATGCGGAAAAGGTCCACAAATGGAAACCAAGGGATATAACAACAAAAACAAAATACATGAACAGTTATCAATCCACATTATTGTTGATCATCTCAAGAACACTTCTCACTTAATGTATTGTTCAAATTCTATGTTGCACAAACCCACTACATGCATAGGATGCTTTGCCAAGGCCAAAGCAGAACCAATCTCACCCTCCAACACAGATATGGAAGAATTACCACTGTAACTAACTCTAACTACTTCTAACTTAAGATAACATGAAGCTTGTAGGCTTGTAATTAAAATTGTTTGTTAGACACTGGAATCCACATTCATCTTGAAAATCAATGTATTAAACGATACATGTCAAAAAAATACACTATGACAAAAATAAGATCTTCTCCCTTCATTCCTTTGACTGACCTGTATTAGGAAAGGTTCATTCCTTTGACTGACATTCGTATTAGGAAAGTCAAAAACCCATATCCATGTTTTGTCATCTCCAAAAATTATATAAAGCACAGATAAAAAAAGGAAGTGCGTTTCCATACTTTTATGTAGCAATTTTGGTTTCCGCTTTTGCCTGCTGCACTATGCTGCTATCTTAAATACTTTTATTATATTATTTATATCCTTAATGTTTCAAATATGCCATCCATGAAGTAAAATTAGACAGAGATTTACATGTTGGTTAATGACATGACAGCCTTATGGTGACATTTAATGTAATAAACATGATAGTCAAGGAGAGATGGCTAGAGATTATGGACATTCAATCATAAGGAATTGGAATAAACAAAAGAACTAGATCCTAAAGTATTGGTACTATGGAAACTTTTTTTGGCTGTTGCTTAAGCTGTCAAAATATATATATATATATAGAGGCGTTATAGAACCAGTTCCACCTTTTCTGTTTGGAAAATTCCAAAAATAATGTACATAACATGCTTACATTCTCCATATACACAATTTTCTATTTTCTTGTTCTAAACCTTGGTACACTTCTTGGCCAATCTATATGGCAAATCTTTCGTCTTATTGACATAAAAGCAATATTACAATACATATCAAGGCTTCCATTTTTATGTAAAGTGATTCATATCAACATTCAGATACTACACTTCATTTCTCCTTGTTTGCCCATAAAACATAGGGAATACAGTGTGAAGTTCGTGTGCTAAGAGGACCAAATTATTTCCTAGGTTGTGACACCATAAATTGCAGTAAAAGCAATATCAAGAAGTTATATAAACACAAAAATAGTAGGTAGGATTGACATACCTCTGGAAACAGGTAACCAGCTTGAAGTTTGGCCATGTTTGCATTGCGAGAGACCTTTGTCTTGTGAGCTTAAAAATTTTCAGCGCAAGTGGTTAGCTTCGTTGACAGTCAATAAGGATAGCTTTTCCCAAAGAATTTTCAATCAACAATTGCAGTAAATTTGATTCTTTCACATCTTTAGATGCTGAATTAATAAAAAGACAATTATAAACTACATTCACAGATAAATGCAGATTTATACGTGCGCATATATTCAAATAATAAATATGAATATATTCACAGACACACAGGTATCTCCATCCTCCTCATAACATCCGCTCTCAATTCCTCATTTTAATTCTATCCTACCAAATACAATAGTAATTAATGGAAAGGAAGAAATTTTTAACCACAATTTTTCTAGTGTTTGGAAAAATTTCCAAACTGGTATTCTTTTGAAACTATTTCTTGATTTAGGTTGATTTTAACATACCATAAGCCGTGAAGCAAAGATAAAGAAAACAAGATATAGTTGACGTCCAATTCAAGCCTCTTTGACCGGAGAATTACTTTATAAAAGGTTTTAAATTATTGAACATCAACTCATATTTGTTTCACTAAAAAATTATTTTTAAGTGTTTTATAATGAAATTAAGTTTAAATGAAGTTAATTTAAAATTCATAAAAATTTCAAAGCTAATGACAGTTTTAAAATCCTTCAGAGGGCAAGTTTTGGTTAAAGACTACTACTTTTTTTTTTCCCCCTTTTTTTGTAAGAAAGTTTTTATCTTACATGGCATAGAGTGTGTTAAAAAGCGAAGCTTTAGAAGATCCTAGCTTGTGAACGTTTGGGAAATAAGTTGGTAACTGAGTTATCAATTTTTTTACTTTGTCTAAAAATGATCAAATTTAACCACTTAGATACATTTGGTATACCTATTTTGAGCTTATTTTTCATTTTGTATTTTTTAAAATAGAGAAAGTAATTCAAAATGCATTTAATAACTACTTTTGAAATTTGTTTTAAGAAACAGAAAATAAATTTATACGTGAAATGTAAAATAATAAAAAGTCAATTTAAACATTTTTAACCCAAAACTAAAAAAATCTCAAACCGCAAAAATCAAAAAATATTGAACCAAATACATTTTTTTGTTTTTCTATTATAAGATTTTTAAAACATAAAACACATAAAACAGAAAATAAAAAACAAAAACATAAAATAGAAATGTAACACTTAATATTTTGAATTTTTTTAGACATTAAAAAACAAAAATGTCAAATTAATAAAAAAAAGCTCCAAACAAAAAAAAAAGACTTTTTGTTTCTTCCCAAATTCAACCTAAGGCTTGATTTAGGAACTAAAAAAAATTAACTTTTTCTATAACTAACTACTAAAAAATTAAAATTTTTGTGATTACTTTTAAACTTTTTTAATTTAATATTTTTATAATATTTAAAAAAATATTAAAATATAAGAAGATAAATGCCATCACCTAAAAAAAAAACCTACTAGCGCTGATATCTGCTATTAGCTATTTGTTGCCAAACGTAGGCTAACAATATTGAGCTCAAAGCCTTGAAAAACTGCACCTACCAGTCTTCTCCGTTGGAGGCGTTGCAACGCATTTACAAATCCCACTGTTTCTCGCAGGAACCAAAACTTTCTGCGGCCTGCAGTAGAAATCAATCAATGAATGGATCGAAGCAAGCCACTTATAGAATAGAAAGCCCCAGTTTATTGCTAAGGAAAGGGGCGCGGGAAAATTAAACAAAGCCATTTGCATTATTTTTCCAATCACTTTCTCAGCAATCAAACGGAGGGAATGGAGCGTGAGGGATTACCTTATCCTGAAAGCGCGATCTTGACCCAAGAAAGCCGATGAAGAAGAAGAAACGGAAGTCGACGACAAGTGATTCGTCAGTGACATTTTCACGCTGACCTTGTTTGGAGCAAAGGGCGTTACGCTATTACCAGTCTAACAAACAGAAGAGTGAGAGGGAGAAGAGAGAGAGAGAGAGAGGGAGGGAGAGTTACGTTACTGAGCAGCTGATTTGAATCGCGGTCCGAAACCCTAGCTGCTTCGTCAAGGTCTACTAGTCCGGATTACTTGGACCCGGATCCTGATCCGAAACTGAATATGGCGTTATGAACTTTTCATAGAGAAGTAGGGCGAGGTTTTTGCATTAATAACAATAATAATCGTTTGAAAAATTATTCTCAATTTACTACTCACTCAAAAATAATTTTCAAATTATTATTTTTCTGTCATATTTATTGCTTGCATCAAAACTAAATGTGACATTTTCTCTATAAATTGAATAAGTTTAGTATTGGAGTAAAAAGTAAACTATAAAAATAGATAATTAAAATTTTATTTATGCATACTTTGTCCAAACAACCATAAACAAAAGTTAATAGAATGTGTTTGGTGGCATAATTTTTGGTATTTTTTATCAAAAATTACTATTTGTAATTTTTAGTATATTTGGTAAAATAAGTAGTAATCTTTAACATAACTTTTAGGTGTTTGATAAAATTTTTGATAATTTTTGGTATTTTTTAGTAATTTTTAAAAATTTTTAATAACTTTTAACAATTTTTAATAACTTCTATTAACTTTTGAGGTAAGAGAGCAAAAAAGTGAAAAAAGTTGCTAGTTTACCAAGCACCCAAAAATCAAAAAGTTGATAGTTTTTTGCTAAAATTTTACAGCCAAGCACTCCCTTAATTATCTAAAATAAATGATAAAGATATAGAGAAATAAGAAAATAAAACATAGACCCAAAAAAACTTGAGATCTAGAAATAACATCATAGCAATATAGCTGAAAATAATTCTTACGGCCTAGTGCGTTTATAAAAAAATTAAAAAAAATACTAACTTTTACTAAATTTTCTTCAATATTTTTCACCAATTATTGTATCAAATTTTTCTAAATTTTACTAACTTTTTAAATTTTTTAATATTTTTTAACTTTTCAAAGAATACGGCAAACACTTAAGAATTCAAAAATTTTTTTTTTTAATTTTCCAAAAGTTGACACTCCAAACATCCTATCAAACTCAAAACATAAAATCATTAGGGTTACTTTGAATTCAATAAAAGGTTATAATATTTTCTTGATAACTTGTTTTCCTTTTATATGACTTTTTTTTCATCAAAATTTGAATTGCTTTTTTTTTTTTTGTCAAAATTTGATTTACTTTTTAGAAATTATACCTTTTAAACATGTTAAACGTATTCATAAAAAGAAAAAAAATCAAAAAAATCTCATCCATTTGAGTAAAAACTGTCTGTTTAATTAAAAAAGTAACAAAAAAGTTAGATGTTTTTAATTTTTTCAGTTTTTATCCATTAGTATAGCATCAATTAGCGAATTTTTGAGAAAAATAAATCAATTTCAATAAATATTTTTGTTTAAAGGAGAATTGAATTAGTGCTCAATAACTTTTTTTAATTTAAAAATTAAATTAAAAAATACAAATACCCAAGGATTCACATCAACTCTTAAAAACCAAACTAAATTAATTGAGAGAAATAAAAGTGAACCCATTGAATGCAAACTTTTGCTTTCTACCACTCTAAATTGCGTCTAAATAATAATTTTTTCTGTATAAATTTTTAATGTAACAATTTTCAATTTAACTCAGCCTCAATTGCTCGCTGCTTAATAGTGTGATAAGTTAATAATTTTTTTTATTTTTTATTAGTAATTTTCTTTTACTTTCTTACATGTTTTAACTTCGATTTTAAATAAAAATAAAATATAATTTTAATTAAATTTAACAAATTCTACGTGACTATAAATTTCTATTTTGTTGTATACTTGACAAAATAGTGTTGTTATATAAATTATTTTTGAAAGGGTAATAGATTGAGAATTTTGTAGACACATATTTTGTACATTAGTTTAAAAAAATAACAAAAATTGTACACTTGAGTTTTTTTTTTATACTACTATTTTTTTTAAATTGTTAATTAGTTTGTTTATTTTATAAAAACAAAATAAGGCATCTAATTTTGACGTGGGAAATGAATGTGGCAAGAAAAATAGTAATTTGAAAACCATTTTTTAGAAAATAGTAAAAAAAATGGACAAATGGAATTGAATGTAAATGAAATTTGTAATGAAATGAAATAATGTAATATGATCTGATATTAATCATTAAAGTTTTATGTGTTTATCTTGAAACTTTCAATAAAATTTGTTCAGCTAAAGTCTTAAAATTTTGCTAAGACTGACATTGTTTTCTCATGGGCTTAATAATTGTTTCCTATTAATAGATCTCTACCATTACTTTTGGTAATAATTCTTTCCCATTAATTGGTCTCTACCATTACTTTTGGACTTTATCTCTATCTTTGAACTCAAATAATTTGATTGAATTTTTTGTTTTGATTCACAAATTTGGCACATATTATATTACCCAAATTGAAAGACCAATGACCCAACCCACCTTTAACTTATTCATTTGATTTACTGAGTCAACTCGTTCACCAAATCAAAGTTTGGATCTTCCTCCCATCTCCCTTCCACGTTTCTTCCTCCCAACATATATCGCCATATACAGTCAGGGTAAGATTTGTATTACACACGTCACCAAAAGTGTGTGGTGGCCTTGAATTTCCACCTGCTAGCCAACAAATCCACCGAAGGGAGGTTAACTTAGAAACTCAAAAGGGTACGAGTTTTT
>QLOD02000029.1:24112804-24134815 GCA_003260245.2 Sideroxylon spinosum | reverse complement strand
GTTATAGTATGCTACTAGAAAGATTGTAACGAGAGGAAGGCCCATGAAAATTATCACATCGCTGGGAGATGTAGATGTGAGAAGGGTGAGGGGAACTAGAAAGGTTCGGGGGCGGGGGTGGCTCGGTTTATTTGGAGGAGAGGGGAAGGTAATGGGTTTCTTGAAGTGAGTGTGTGGGGTGTGTATAGTAGTTTTAAAATTTTGAAATGTAAAACTTGAAATAATGTTATAAAAAAAAAAATTGAGTTTAACAATATTGAAATTTGGGGTATAAAAAATTATTTTGAAATGATGATTGAATGTTATATTTGATTTGATATAAAATTATTAAGAGATGTATAAAAATGATACGTAACATAATTTTAATTGAGAATCTTGAAAATTTTTGAAATTTTATAAAAAAATTTAGTATAAATATCAGTCTAATTTTTTAAAAAATTATCAAAATTAATTAGAACGGATTTTGACAGATTTCTTAAAAAGTTTAACTTTTTTGGAATTTGAAAAATGTAGAAATTTTAAAGTTTTTTGAAATTTTTTGAGTTTTGAATGCCCCTTTATACGGCAAATTATATTTTTTTAACATTTTCAGAGTTTTTTTTACTCATAATTTCAATTTTGATGTTTTTAATGCTTAAATTTCAAATACATAAATTTTCACACTCTTTAGAATTCTTAAAAATTTTAAATTTAAAAAATTTTTAACCGTTTAATTTGTTGAATAGTCAAGATTATTTGTATTTTTCTTTTCACTTTGGTTATCTTTTTTTATTATTATTTGAGTATTTTTGTAATTAATAATTTTTTACAGATTATTTTTATAATTTTTTATATCGGTTTACCCTATAAATTTAAATTTAGACTATTTATATAGTAAATTATATTTTTATGTTTTTAAACATAGGTAATTTTTGATAAATAAAGATGACCAAATTAATTTGAGAACGTGAAGGATTGCGTGACGTGGGAGGGAACCAGGGAGGGGACAGCAAAGACGTTAACATTGAAAGACAAGAAAAATAATACTGTTGCTATGCCCAGTCATTTTTTTTTTTTTTTTCTACACAGTCAATTTAATTTACTCATCTTATATAAGTAGCCTAATAATTTCCGTACATAACTCATAAATTACATTTAAAATTCAAAAAATACTCATAAATTATTAAAATTATTTGATATTTTCAGTAAGTACTTGTTAAAAGTTTTTTAATAGTAATCAGTTGTAGAAATGTTTTATTTATTTATCAAAAATTTATTTCAATAAGTAATTTTGGAAATTTATTTAATTTTTTTAATAAGTGATTATCGATATTGTTTGATATTTTCAATAAATACCTATTGAAATTTTATGTAGATCTTTTAAAGTATGGATTATGTGTCTTAAGGTTCTGTTTGACTAACAAAAATACTAAAAGTTATAAAAAATTTATACTTTTTTTAATCAAATTCTATCAATATCACTTTTACATCACATCTTTATACTTTTACAGTAATTTTTGATTAATTTTCTTTCCAATTAAACACCCTCTAAATATGGAGGACAAGGAACTTGTTTTATATTAAGACATATATGTATTATGTTCCATTTGAAGGGTTAAAAACTCTGAAAATCAATAAAAAAATATTAAAAAATTATTTATTTTTTTATTATAAAATTTGAATTTATAACTTATTTTATTTCTTATCATAAATGAAAAAAAATTTAACTGCGCGGCACCCCAAGTAATTAGGTTGTGATGTCAGGGTCAACGTCAACGTTGTAGCGTCAAATATTCACGTCCTATAATCCCGCTAGTTCACCGGAAAGAGGCAAAAAGACGACTCTTCTCTCTCTTGCTTGTAAGTCCCTCTCTCTCCCTCTCTCGTCTGTTTTCAATATATATATATATAGATAGATAGATATAGACATATATGTATTGTTGCGATTCTTTCAGAATTGGGAACTCTTTTAATTCCATCTGATATTCCATTGCTGGGTGTAATAAGGGCGACTGATAATTTTGACTCTCGGCATGTAGTTTGTAATTTTATGGATGGGTGATTATCATGTAGCGTATGAGGCATTAGGGCATTCTGAATTTGATGATATATATATACTCCTCTTCCAAGGGTTCCAATTTCCAGTTCTGGTGTATTAATTTGCAGGCTTATGGTTGTGTTTAATGGTTCATCGGATGCAATTTTGACCATCCATGACACCATCTTTAAAGTATGAATTTGTTTAGGATCTTAAAATATGAAGCGAAAATGAAATTACTAATAATTTTTTTAGGCTTAATCACGTAGCAAATATCTATATATATATATATATATTTTTTTTTTTTGTTGAAATTTATCTATCCTTTTTCTTCTTCTTCTTCTTCTTCTTTTTTTTTTTTTTTTTCAATTCAACTAAAAAAAAAAAATTGATCAATTTATTTTATTTTCCTATGATTTTCATTTGTGGAGGGCATAAATGATGTCAATGTTCCAAACCTAGCTTCGATCGGTTAAAAATTTTATTTCTAGGAGGCGAGTGAATAGAGAAATTGGGAAAGAGAGAGAGAGAGAGAGAGAGAGAGAGAGAGAGAGAGAGGCTTAAAGAGAAAGTGTAGAGTGAGAAGGGAGTTGGCTTTTATTCTGTTTTGTTTTGTGGGTTGCTCATATTTATCATTCTGGAGTCGAGTGAGCAGATTTCGGTGGACTTAATTCTTTCAGCGGGTATAGAGTAAGGGAATTTGGGTGGAAATTTCTGGAAATTGGATTTAGGGTTTTAGCTGTGTGGATACATTTAACGCTGAGTAAAATGCGGAATGTCTCTGTTCATGTTCATGTATGTTGTGAAATTGCACGTGAAGGTCAGTTTGAACTCTCAGACATGGCTTAATTTTAGGGAGTGCACAAAAACATCAGATTTTCATTCCCAGATTCTACGTAGTTGCAAAACAAAGAATAGGGAGATTCCATATTCTTTTTTTCTTATTTATCAGTTTCATTATGAAGCTTTTCTCTTTCGTTACTAGAAGATAAATGGCCCCTTAATCGGTTGGAGTAGTTTTGACCGTACTCCTTGCCTACGTATGAAACACCAAGGTTGCGAACTGAGTTTCGAGTGAATGTTCATGCCTTAATTTAGATTTTTTTATTCAATCCGGATAAGCAAAAAGATATCAGAATCGTTATATTTGAACTTTAACTTGAATTCTTTTTATAGCTATTGCTATTATATTTTGATTAATGATAACTATTTTTTGTGGTAAATTTCTAGTTGCTTGTGAATGTAAGCTTTTGGTTCTGATTCTAAAGCAAATATCCCCTCTTTGCTATGCAGTTTTGTGAATCATTTGCTTGGCAGGTGCATACGACTAAGCTCAAATGATGTGTGGAAGAGGAATTTTATCGTCAATCTTGAACAAGAACAACTACGTCAATGTGTCTGCAGAATCTTTAGATGAAAGAAAAGCATTCCTGGAAAATGGAAGCATTTTATTGGAGGAGCTTATTGCTTTTTCTAACGGCAAATATAGTACTCCCATACGTAGATTCTCTGCTGAAGAGCTCCATCGAGCAACGGAGGGATTTAGCTCTGATCAAGTCCCGATTGATGTTCGGAACTGTATAATTTATAAGGGTTATTTAGAGAATCGCCCAATTTTCATTAAGAATTATGCTGTGGTTGATAGTTCTAGTTATTACAGGAACACGAAATTCCATGCTATCCGCGACCTAGTGATCATGACCCTTATGAGCTGTCACAAGAATGTTGTAAAGATTTTAGGCTGCTGTATAGGCCTTAAAAATCCAGCTTTGGTGTGTGAATATGCAGAAGGTATTGTACTTTCAAGTTGTTTGTACGAAAGAGAAGGAGGCAACATGGATATTGACAAACCATTAACTTGGAAAAGTCGGCTAAAGATAGCGTATGACATTGCTAATGTTGTTGTTTACTTGCACACTGCGTTTCCAATGCCCATCCTCCATAGGGACCTGAGACCAGGAAACGTACTCATCGACAAATTTGGTGTGGCCAAATTGATGGATTTCTCATTGTCTATAGCAATGCCTCCAGGAGAAACGCAGGTGGAAGATACAGTAGTTGGGACTTTCAGGTTTGCCGACCCCGAGTACGTGGTGACGGGCGTTCTCAACCAAAAGTCTGATGTTTTTGGCTTTGGAATGTTTCTTCTTGAACTTTTGACTGGAAAAAGAGCTGTGGACGCGCAACTTCGTTATTCTGATAAGTTTTTGAATAACTATGTCAAAGACTATGTAGACAAGGGTCAGCTTAATGAAGTCGTGGATCTCAGAATTCTGGAAGGAGGAGCAATTGAGCAAGAGCAGCAATTACAAGCTGTAACAGCACTTGCCCTGAGGTGTGTCGAACGAGACAGAGAATCTAGGCCAGAAATGATCGACGTGGCGAAGGAACTCAAGCGAATGCAGAGGTCTGCCTCCCCACCAATATTATGTCAACCATAGTCCATATCTCTCTCTCATTTAACCTTCTGTTGTTATATATGATCCTTTTATCTGTTGTTATATGATCCTATTATCTGTCTGTTAATAGGTTGAAGCTCTTAATCCTCATAAGCATAACTAAAGCAGGAGGAATATATAAATGAGAAGGGGAAAAATAGATTCAAACTAAACAACCAACTAAATTAGTTATCGTTGTTAGATGTATGAAAAGTCTCCGGCTAAGAAGGCTGCGAGAAATTGCACTCATGGTGGGCACGCTGGAGGATATTTGCAATGGACCACATATACAAAAGGCTCCACAATTTGTTTTTTTGATAAATGAGAAAGCGTCCTGATTCCCACAATTTTCCAGTTGCTAAGGCCTCGTTTGGTTTGTTTTTGTGTTTATTATTTTCTGTTTTTGTTTTTTATTTTGAGTTTATTTTTCATTTTACACTTTTAAAAATAAGAAAAACAGATCAAACGCATTTAGACGTTTGTGTTTTCAAAATTTGCTTTAGAAAATAAAAAATAAGTTTACACATGAAATGAAAAATGACAAAAAGATATTTTGAGCATTTCTAATCCCAAATAAGGAAAATATCAAAACAAGAAAAATAGAGTATTTTTTGTTTTTGTGTTTTGGGACTTTAATACATAAAATGAAAATAGAAAACAAAAAACAAAAAAGAAAACCAAATGTCATTTAAGAAATTCCAGTGTGTGTATTTGAGAGCTCTAAATTGCCCAAAAAATTGTTGTTTGAGAGAGAGAGTAGCACAACAAAGAGGTAAAGTTCTCATACGTTCCTGCTGAATTCTACAGGGTGGAAAAAAACAAATGGATTTGAGACTTTTGAGCATCAAAAGCACAATAATGTAGTCTCGACTCAATGTGCAGTGTCCAGCAAGGAAGCATCAGATATATGCTTTCAGTTTCAAGTGATCATGCATGAATTTCAGAGATTGTAAAGCAAACCATGGCAGAGCATTAGGAACTGTTCGGCAGCTCAATTTTGCAGTGGAAAACTACCAAATTTTGCTTCTTGGGTATTTAGTAAAATATTAAATTTTATCATTTTTCTATTTAATTACAGTGACTTGTTTAACTCAAAAGTTACCAAAAATTGTTAAAAATTACAAAAGTTGTCAAAAATTGTTAAAAATTATCAAAAGCTATCAAAAAATTTATGACCACTCAAAAATTACAAAAAATTACTAAAAATTATTATTTACTTCATCAAACG
Source organism: Sideroxylon spinosum (assembly GCA_003260245.2). Lineage (NCBI taxonomy): Eukaryota > Viridiplantae > Streptophyta > Magnoliopsida > Ericales > Sapotaceae > Sideroxylon > Sideroxylon spinosum. Next base: position 24,129,132 of record QLOD02000029.1, on the reverse strand, counting down.
TACCAAAAATTGTAATTAGCAATTTTTGCTAAAAAAATATCAAAAGTTACTACAATTTAAATTTTTAGACAATACCTAGTGTTGTGAGACTCCTAAGTTGTATATATACTCCAAACTTACTTAGCAATTGTTTGGAGTTATAAAAAAAAAAAAAAAAAAAGATTACAAAACTCTATAAAGAGCGATAAACATGAATTATAAGAACATAAAATTTAAGTTTTTTACTCATTATACAAAATACGATATATTAATTTTTATAAATTTATATTATTCCAAGCACATCTATAATAAGTTATTGACATATTGTAGCGTAAGAGCTATGTTGCATCGCTTTTTTTCTTTTCCCTTTTTATCCCCCTGCTATATTTGATAGGTTTTAGTTTTCCAATAAGTAGTCAACCCTTTTGCTTTGTATAATGTTGCTCTGTAAATAATAAACATGGCCAGGTGGGCGAGCAAGGAAGGTTTCTTGATGTGATAATCAGAGTAATATATGTGAAGCTAAATATTGAAAACAAGACTAATCAAAGAAGTGAAATTAAAAGAGTAAGAGATCATTATCATCGCTGTCATCTTCTTAAGAAATTGTGGATTTTTACGAGAGGAGCTTCTTGTTTTTTTCTGGCAGTGGAAAATGCAATACCATCCGCAGCTTCTCAGCAGAAGAGCTAATTAAGGCCGCAAACAACTTCAACAGCTATGTCATCGACGTTGGAATCTCTTACTTGCACAGAGGTTCCCTTCAAAATCACTCCATAATTGTCAACGGGAACGTATCTAGGATTTTCATTAAAAGGAATACCGAACACTTAAGATGAGAATAACAGGTTACATGAGATTAAGAGTAGGAGAGAAACAATATCACTTTTAAGGAGAGATAAAATTATTTTTTGACATTTAACCGATAAATATACTTTTTATAATTTAATGGTCAATTGATTTTTTTAGTAGTATCTAAGATTTGATAGGGATTTCACTCGTTAGTAAAAAAGAAAAATATAATTATTATTAAATTTTTATTATCTATAGAATTTATTATTTTATATATTATAGTTTTTGATATCATGCACAAAAATATTCAATAGTGTAACGGGAGAAAATATTTTATTTCACAAAAAGATACTTAGATTTGATTTCGTGAACTCATTTTATATTGAACAATTTTAAATTAATCTTAATTTTATAATAAGGTCAGTATACTTTAATTATAAAATTATTTATTTATTTTTTAATAAAACTAAATTACCAAGAGTATTTTATTAATTTTATATCCAAACCCTTCCCGCGCCACTGATTGTCAACGCCTTTGGGGGTTCCTCATCCCTGTTATTCAATGCATGACATTGAGATCACATCCCAGATGAGCCATTGGAGAAATGTTCTGAAGCTCTTAGCCTGTTGCCTGGAATTCGATAGTCCATCTTTGGTTTATGAATACTCAGGCCCGTGAAGAACTTTTCAATCTCATCTACAACAGATAATCGCCCTGGAAAAATAGGCTAGGGATTGCTAGTGACATTGCCAGTACACTAGCTTATCTCCACACTGTTCGATTTTTGCTCTCTGTATTGCTTCCTAGTGGGGAATTGCTGGTGGAACCATGGAAGATGTTTGTCAGAATATATGCATTTGCAGGGCCTGATTATGTTGTCAAAGGCATTGTTTACAAACAAGACAGATGTCTATAGCTCTTGGGTGTTTTCGTTTTGGCATGTTGAAGGCAACAAAACCCCATGTGGTGAAGTATGTGAAGGTTCAGTTAAACCAAATTGTGGATGGTAGAATGTCGAGGGGATCAAGGAATTGCTGGCCTTTCTAGCTCTTGCCTGGCATGCACTCAATTGAAATGACTGGTTTTGCAAAAGCCTTTCCCCCCCAAAAAAGAAAAAAGAAAAAAGAAAAACAAAATGATAGTTGCAGAAGAACTTAGGCGGATTGAACAATCCTTCCACCTTTTGTTCTAATACTATTGTTATTCCGCAAATTTGATGCGCAAGTGAATACAGTACAATTTAATTCAGCGTTTTACTGCGAGTATTTATAATATGACTAAGTTTTTTATAGTTAAAAATTAAGCGTATACGACATATCTAATTAATTATTATGAATTTAAAATTTAACTAATCAATAAATTTGAATAACATCAAATTATCATAATACTTTAACAAATTATCAAAATTCAAGTATATAGTTAGAAATTAGCGTACGTTCCAATTGAGTTTAAACAAGAAAAAGATGACGCAGTTAAAAAAAAATACAAAAAATATCATTTCAATAATAAAAGTTCACTAAAATTTTGAATATGTGAAAAAAATTTAATTATTTGTTTAAAATTATTATTATTAAAATATATGTTATTAACTATGTTATTAATATTAACTATATAACTGAATCTTATATAACTTATTATTAATATTAATAAGCCCTAATTCATAGCACTAACAAAGCTATTAAAAGTAAGGTTTAGTGTGTTTTTGGGGATCTGGCTTAATTAATAAGGGCATAATCTATATAGTTAAATGAGTTTAAAGAAACATATCTATTAAGAAAATGACTTTTTGGAAGAAATCATGTGTCATTTCTTTATAGACTCCTACAAAATCTCACATATTAATGTAGTAGTATAGATTAATTTGAAAAAAAGTATTCAAACCCATCATTTCAAAAATTGTTTGGGTGTACATAAAATGAATTTAGTATAAGCTCAAAAAATATCTTTTTGAAATTCAAACAAAGCTTTAATCAAGTCAATCTCGAATCATTTAATATTTTACAGTATATTAACCAAGTATTAGTTTATGAAATCAAAGTCTCATTGAACTCAATAAGATAATCAAGCTTTAAAATTACAAGTTAAATTTGATTTATATATGTTTTGAGTCTAACTCGAAATATGACTTCCAACCTCAAATACTCTAATTTTGTTTTACAGCCCTTTGAGTACACATTTATATTTTTGTGTTCTATTTTTTGTTTCAATCATTACGGACAGGAGGGGTGTAACAAGGCCGAGGCACCGAAATTTGCAAAACTACGTGAGAACGTTAAAGAGGTTTGAAAACGTTCATAATAAAAATTAACATATGAGCCTCAAATTACCTCCAATTCAAGAAGACACACAAGAAGTATCAAACTCAAATACCACAACACACCCCACTTCCGGAAATTAATTTGACGAAATCATTTATATATATCTTCACTTAGAATGAACTCAAAAGACTCATGAAACCGAAGTACAGTTTCCCATAAATTCTCAAATGAAAGATTCCAGTACAGATTCCCTCTGATAGCCATCCAAGTAGTTTTGGCTTTTTAACTCGTCCACACTATAGAATAGCCCAACTGTTAAAGCCAATACAAAAAAATTTTCATCATTACTTCTTTTTTTTTACACAATATTGGTTTAATCAAAACCATCGTTACAAATCCTCAGAATGGTGATCCGTCTCGTCAAAGATCTCCTCCTGCAGGGTGTAAGGTTGATATCAGCAAACTGAACAATCAACCCAAAATAGCAAAATATGAATATAAATATAATTATAGAACTGCTGAAGTTATTGAATTTATTACCTGTAAAAGCTCTTCAATGACATCTTCCATTGTAATTATACCAACGGCTTCCTCTTCTTCAGGAAGCTTGGGTAATGGGCTTCCATCTATCTCCAGAATGTCCGAGTACATGTCCTTTGTCCACTTCCTGCTCCTAGAGGTGCCCCTGTAAGAATTATTTGCGCTGTTGGGGAAACTCTTCCATTTCTGCAGTGATCTTTTAGTCTTTAAAACCTTCTCTTGAGCAGGCTTTTCACCATCAATGTCTACCTTCACCTCCATTGCTGAGAGAGAGAGATTTCAACCCATTATACATAAAGTCTAAGCTTGATTAGGGAATAGATTTATGTGATCATTTATTTATTTATCTTGTTTGGTGGGTGGGATATGAGACATTTGAATATCGGTTGGAAACTAATCCACATGCCATACCAGCTCCAACGGTATTGTACATCCCCCATTTCAAGAGATAAATAGTCCACTCTAGACTTTATGTCTGAATTACGTTTTGAGCACCCAAACACAGCGAACAAGGTGGACCCCATCCCCATGGATAACTAATCCAATCCCTCTCCCTAATACCTCCAGTCAAAGATAGCCAAAGTTTAAAAGCATGAAATGGAGCTCACCATCAGCAGGGCTCTTGTCGGCAGGCTGCTCCACCAGCTTGCTGCAGTGTCTTATGACGACAGCCATGTGACTGTGACCTTTCTGAAACTCATTCAAGATGTCATATAAAGGCAGAGTTTCTGGAACCCTTGGGACATAAAAACAACTAATATGAGTCTGTAGGTCATACTAGTGCATCAGAGACTTCTGAATTTTATTTCAGAAATAACAAGTGGCCAGACACAACGCAATCGCCACTATTAATAATTTACCAGAACCCCACACCCTGCATTTTGTTTGCATCTTAAAAAACATCCTTTGGAGATAGATACAGCAGCAAGGAAAAAATAAATAAAAATATATCATGAGATCACTCTATTATCGGAAGTTCACAAGCAACACCAATGCCACACATTAAAGATTTATGACTCTTTTCATTGCATATAAATCTTGCATTTGTCAGTAACCTTGTTGCAGATAAAGCAGTGGTTTCCATTTCTCTCAATTCTTTCAGTTAATCTTGTGTACCAGAAATGATAGGGGCAGCATGTCATCAGTAGAGAGAGAGAGAGAGGAATAAAAGAGTAAAAGAAATTCTCGTTGTTTTCTTGACCTACAAGTATATCAAACTAACAGTTTTTATGTTGGACAAGAGCTAGCAAATAATAGTTGCTGCTATAACCCTGTCAGAACTCAGTAATAGCTGCAGTCGGGTAGTTTCCTGACCAACACTAATTTCAAGCTAACAATTCTTATTTTTGACAAGAACTAGCAAAGCAAACAAAAGCTGCTGCTATCACAGTTTCAGAGCTCAGTAATAGCTTCAGTCAGGTAGTGGGCATCAACTCGAACAAGAAACAAATTGGTAATTTTATGCTTATAGAACATGTGAATAAACAAAAAAAATCTTAAAACATGACTACCTCCTGATCCCCCAAAAAAAAAAAAAGAATGGATGGAAGAGGGGAAGATACCTAGGAATCCTGCGAACAGTGACATTCTTTACTGGTACTTCGTCTTCTGGATGGATGGTTAATAAATTCTTCACCTAAAAGTTTGAAATTACAACAATAAACAAACCATATTAAGCATGTAATATGAAGAACAATGAATCAACCAATAATTAAACATTCATGAAATGGAACAATCCAAGTTGATAGTACCATCTTGCTAGGCCAATACCCCATAGGTTTTTCTACAAACGAGGTTTACTATTCTCAGAAGTTATTTTTATTTTGTTTTTCCATTTTTTCCCCCATTTCCTAGATGCTTCAAGTCCATTTTCATGAGAAGGAAGCCAATAGCTAGAAAACATTTCTATTTCTAGTTCCTAATCTGTGTCAAAATTTAAGTTAGCATAGCTGAAGTGAAAACCCTTGGTGGGTTGCATTAAATTAAAAGCTGTAAGTTGCAAGATTAATAATGGTTTCTTGCCCTTCGTAGTTGGTAAATTTCCACAATGCAATAAAGCCTACCTGAAGTAAAAGACAGAATAAACAGATTATAAGTACAACATACGAAGTTATTGAGAGAGCTTGACCTGCAGCCGTTTTACTGAAGTGCATCCTTTCAATTGGTATGCAACTCTAGTCAGCTACATTAGAAGGCTGGAACTGAACATACCAAGGGTGCCAATTCAAAGGCCAAATCATGCCTTATTATGCAAAGCTTTCCACTCTAGTACTCTGTTCTGTTTCAGATTTCAGAATCATCAAAAAACTACTCCGCTAATTAAACCAACTCCCTTATCTAATTTCTTGATTTTAGTTCTGAATACCCATATCCCAAAATTGAAATACGTGCTTCTCTAATCCATCACTTATCTCCTCATTTGCAAAATTTCATCTAAAATCAAACAAGAGAGCAAATTATTTTGTAAGCATATTTCTACGGTGAAAGTCACAACTCACAAAGGACTAATTTTTGATGTCCGCCTCTCCCAGGAATTTGCTCCATCTACTAACTAAAAATAGAATTTGTCAATGGCGAACTCTAAAAGGTTTGAAAGTAACCGATAAGACTTTAGGGGTAGGTATGAGAAATGTAAACAAGTTAAGATGCACCTCAACAAGCATACCTCAGAAAACATGAGTATATTAGTAGTCATGGCCACTTAACAAATGACCATTCCATATAAGGAGACAACAAGGACTATTTACTTCTTCAAATTGAATAAAGAATAAAAGAAAAAGTTACCAGAATCAGTCCAATTATGTTCTTAGGTTGCTCATAGTAGACTGGCACTCTGCTATGCCCTTTCTCCAAAATTAAATTCATCAGCTCCCTATTTGTTAACGAGTATTACATACATATAATCAGAACGAAGTTGGAAATGACTGCAAAGTGCTTCTATCAAAAACTTATCTAAAGCACACAAGACCTGTCAAGCTTTGCATTAATGTCAATAGCAAAAGTTTCAGATATGGGTGTCATGGCATCACTAGCTGTTTTCTCCGTAAGCTCAAGTGCTCCAGCAATAATTGTTGTCTCATCATGCGTTAGTTCTCCACCTTTTCCAGCCTACATTCAAGGTAGCAATGTATCAGGAAGTATTTCGTAGGGGGAAAAAGAAGCAAAAATACTGATATGGAAGTTATAAAGATTCCCAATTTGAAAATATAATGCGTTAGGTTATAACTCTATTAGATTGGCAATTTATGATCAAAATAGAGTTACCATATAAACTTAGACGTAGACAAAGGTGTTAGAGTTTAGATTTAAAATACACTGTTTTCAGCCTTCAGAAATATCAGGGAATCATCACTTTGCATGAAGGCACGGGAAACTCACTCGAGGTCACGGAAAAATACAAAGAAGCTGATTTTGGGATTTCGGCTGCATGTGAAGCGCACAAGAAGTTTGCTGGAAGGTTGCAGGAACTTGCTAGAAGATCGTGGGAAGAGCGCTTCCACTAGTGTCGGCCTGACATTTTTCTGAACTGCATTTCGGAAACTCTATTCATCTAGGATTTCGTGCCCTATATATTGTGGGACATCTTTAAGGTTTTTAGAAAAGAGAAACATATTCAGAAAGCAAAAGGACTTTAAGAGATTTAGTTTTCTCTCACTCTTACCTAATAACACTTCAACTTCTTTGTGCGTTGGTGATCCGAACGAGTTCAGATTTGCATATGGTTGATTCAGTTAGCTGTGAATTCAATGTGAACGATTCAATACCCATGGATTTGGCAAGCCCTCAAGGATATAAAGATTGGTCCAGTTGCTAGGGTTTGAGTGCATCATAGATTCGAGTAAAAGGCGTCAAAAATATAGAGACGATTCGACCTTATTGAAAGGTTGAGACTTTGTAAACCGTTTGTTATCCAGTGAAGGATTTGAGATTTTTTTTCTTGATTTGGGTTTTTCCTCATCAAATCTTGTGTCACTTTATTTTTTTGCCTTCGTATTATTGGTTGAATATCTGCGTGACTGATTGGATTATCTAGCATATACCAAAATTTTCACAATGAAAACCAAAAAAAAAAAGACCCCTCCCCCCCCCAAAAAAAAAAAAACCGAAATAACAAGTCTTTATTTGAAAATACATAATAATGTAAGAGAGACAGTTTTATACTTCATTGCCATGCAGATTAACAAGTGTCTTCAATTCAGCTCTGCGGAAAAGAGCTACACGTCCATGCCCTAGTAAAAAGTCTAACAGCTGAAAATCACAGTGAAACAGGTAGTGAAAAAGACCACTGAGTAAGACCAAACTTTTTGTTAGTCAAGTAATGGAACACAACAGCGCTAAGCAAACACACAAGTATCACCTTGCTTATTGGAAATGCTACAGGAAAACAAATCCAAACAAGAACCCGGACAACTGGGGCCACAGCTGCACCAATGGCCAATCCGTATCTCGAACAAATAGATTGTGGTAAAATCCGTTCATGAAAACTAGTAGCAATTAGTGCATGCAAATTCACCCTGTTGACTTTGCTAAGTGAATTGAAACATTTATGCTGCAGAAAATAGCTTGAGTTTTCTTAAATGCACTTCTTTAGAAAATGTGTCCAAACTGAAAATTAACTCAAGCATTCCAACATAACTTATTGTACGGAACAGATTGGCAGATATATCCCACCTCAATTACACATGTAGCAACCATGGAAACTAAGAACACAGTTTTTAGTCCATGCAATCTGTAAATATGGGCCTAACAAACCTGATAAGTTGCGCCAATAAATTCTGTTGAGAGTACAAAAAATAATAGGGGTAATTATACTTTACTCCCTTGGGGTTTGACCCCAAACACATATAACCTCCTTCTAGTTTAAAAGTCCATAAATATCCCTTGTGATCTGGACAAAAATGCCAAATGAATAAATTTAATTCAATTTGTGTCTCATAAGCCAAAATTGATTTAGGGAAAAATTGTCACAAAAATAATTAGATAAAAGTATATTTTACCTATTTTTATGTTATAATGGAACATTTTTTCATTTTAAAAAGATCCAAATTGCCTATATTTTTCTAAACATATTTTGGACGACCACATATGAGTCTATATGGCACATGTAAAACAAATCTCTAGTTAAATTTAACATTTTCTAGCAATTTTACACTTTAGTCTAAACCACGAGGGATCATGTTGTCCTTTAAAAGATGGGTTCATGTGTTCTTAGTACAAACTACAAGAGGTAAAGTGTAATTACCCCAAAATAATATAAATAATACAGTTGCCCTGCATCTTAATATCCTAAACTTGTAGATGAAATGGTGTTAAACAATCTAACTTAGTACCAAAGCAAGCAAAGATCCTAAGCTTGAATCCAAACCTCATCACCATTCCATGGTCAATTGTTGCAATATTTGGCTTTGTCAAAATATTTAGTGCAGCCACATGTGAGGGGTGTGTTAAGAGTATAAAAAATTATATAATACTAAAGTTGCTCCTCAACCTAACAGCTTTAGCTTTTAGGTAAAATGATGGCTAACAATCTTACAAATTCAATTATCAAATCTTGTTCTGGTTTGTATAACTATATTATGATAAATATAACCCAAGATAAATCCTTCACCTCACCGAACAGAAGTATCAATGTAACTGAAATCAGGATCGCACCCCAAGCAGTAACCAGGCTGTCCAGAAAAATGGGAAGCGCCTGATGAAAGGAACACTCAAAATATCAAGTACTTCACGGTATGTGTAACTAAATAGAATGTGTCCAATATATCACAATATTAATACCTCCATGGCAGCAGCATTGCAAATAAGTAGAGTACAAAGCAATAAATGCTGATTTTGAACAACTGGCACTATCTTTTCTGTCACGACAAAGTATAAGCTGTCAGTAACAGAATCGAATCACTATGAAAAAGCCAAACAAAACAATAAATTCTGAAACTCTCAGTCTTAAAGCAGTGTTCGAAGGATTACAAAAGTAAAATCTAGTATAGGATATTCAGTGTTTATAACTTGCAGCATGACACATCAACATTACAATCGTATTTATATGGTTGAAATAGATTGATATATATTATTAGGTTTATTTCTTAACAATTTAAGTTTTTGGGAATTGGTGACTTAACATAGTACAAAGCTCTAGTTCGAGGAGGTCCAGAATTCAAATCTTGTTATTCCCTATTTATTGTTATATACTTTGTTTGCTTGTGTTTGTGCACCTTATTTAATTTGGTTTACTTGTCTCTACTCCATGTACAAATTGAAGTTGCACATGAGGGGAAGTATTGAAATAGCTTGATATATATTGTTAGGCTTATTTCCTAACAGCTTAAACTTTTGGAATAATTAATGACTTAACATATATCTTGCTCATCTTACAGTATATTACAATGTTGTTATGGCTTTCTATTATTTGATCAAAATGCACACAACGTTTGCTTTCTAAAAGAGCCCTTGTTATTTCTCACAAAGTAGCTTTACCTTTATGTCCACGTCCATTTTTTTTTTTACACTCACTATTCCTCCCAAGTGAATACACTGAATGGTCGTAAATATGCATACCTACTAACAAAATCACAGAACAGACATGAATACACAGCCAAATACATATAGAAGAATTTAGACTCAAGGTCGGCTCGCGAATAGTTCTATTAAACTAAAACGAAGTCGTATTAAACTAAAACGAAGTCGTATTAATCTAAAACATAATAAATAAAATATTATAAATAAATATAATAAAGACATTATTAGAAAATGAAAAAAAATGTTGTAAAAATTATATATATTATTTTATCAAACTGGCTCATGAGCTTTTTAACCTGAGCTTTTATAGGTTCAAGCTCAAGCTCGAGTCCAAATGAGGCATAAATCGAGCTTGATTCGAGCTTATTTTAGTCATGAACCACGCTCGAATAACTCGTGAATGGTTCAAATCGTCCCTCTCCCCCCAGAAAAAAAAAAAAAAATTTAGAGAAGCACTTCATGTTTTGCTTTATCTACACCAAATATTACAAAGTTCAGTTTAGGGATAGTTATTATGTTTTCTTTCTAAAATAATAAAACTAGGAGCTTAAATCATTACAGAGAAAGGAAATACATTCGTTATTGACAGTAGGATTGTTAGTGATTTTTGGTGCATATGGCTATATTTATGAAGGCTCTCCCTCAATTCCCTCAGAAAATGTTTATAAAATACTCTCGCTACATAGGAAAGTTTCCACCCTTATGACAGCTTCTATATTTTTGTTTAGTTATTTATTTGTTATTTTTAGACATCACAACACATTTAAAATTATTTTACACCTTCGGACATATTTGCTTTTTGAGATATGGGGTTGAATAGCAGATAGCATTCCACTTCTAATTTTTATCCAAAATTTAGCTACAGTTATTTTATCAGGATAAGGTTTCTCGTGAAATGTAGATAATATTATAAATTGCATCATATGATTGATGTTATCGCATGAAAAAAAAAAAAAAAAAGAAGTGAAATTAAACATAGGATGAAAATTAAGAGTAGGATGTTATCTCCTATCCAACCCCATATCCAACTAAATAAACATGCCTTAGGGTTTGTTTGGCCAAAAAGTTCAAACTCAGTATAATGGGTAACATGGGAACCACTACCAGCAACTAATTGAGTGGCTGAATTTGTCAAAAGTTCAACCAATTTGTTGCAGTTAGGACAAATTTCAAAGAATTGAATGGCTCCGCAGTGTCTGACGCTCATTTGCAGGATCAAGCATTCATCATCGAGAAGGAGGTCATCGAAGAACCAAAGAATTGCTCACTAAGTTTAGAGATACCATAAAAGTTCTCCGTCTCGCTATTTCATTACTTTGCCTAAAGGCGCCCATTGCCATTTGTTCCTGCAATAAGAACCATTCTCGACCATGGATTTCTAATTTTCAACTGCTACAAATAACAAAAACACAAATCATAGTTCAATTTGTTGAAACATCCAAACGCACCATTAATCAAGAACAAGAACTCAACAGAAGAACATTCAAAGTATATACAGATAGAGCAGGAAATTATCAACAAATAGAAATAAATTTAAGTTATTTAACAAATGTACATTGCATATATATGATATATACATCTATGTACCAGCGTGTTTTCGATCGGTGGGAGTTCCAGACTTGGCAAGAACTTCGAGATCAACGAGACTCAACGACATGAGGCCCAGAGTGAGCCCAGACATCAAGCCAGCAAAAATTACCAGCAGAACGATTATCAGTATGTGAATGAAGAACTCCGACTCGCAACACTTGTACTCCACCGCCATTCACGTCCTTCGCTAGCTACCTCTCTCTGTCCTCTACTCCAAATTTACAAACAACAGTTAAAGAAAACAACAACGAGACACAAAACTCCCCAATCTCCAGAGAAACGTCTAGAAGAAGCGACCACCGTCAAAGAATGATTGTGAGAGAGAGGGGAGGCTCGTGACAATTGTGAGGGAAATGAGCGGTTACGAGAAGGAGCCGTTGCTGCTGAGTTGTGTGTCGTGTTGAAATGACAAATTGAGATTCGCCGGCGGAGGATATACCGGCGGTGACAATGCCACGAGAACGGTGCGGGGTTGTCTGAGAGTGACGCGTGGCGTGAGTCGTGACCGTGCCCAATAAAGGGCAGTTTCGATCTCTAGTCCCCACAGTCTCCTCGTTATCAACTTATCACTGTTTTTGTTATTTAGGAGCTGTTAGAGAGATAAAATTTTTCAAATTTTTACAATTTTTCACAAATCTCTTATTACCGGATGTTTACTGTTAGAAAAACCTATAAAAATTGATCCCCACGTAAGATAAATAAAAAAAATATTAGAATTTAATATGTAAAAGTGGATATGAATCATTTAATATATATTGGGTTACAAGATTTGATCTATTAAGTGGATATGAATTATTCAATACATATTGGATTTATGTAACGTGATATGGATTCTGTGGTTATTCCATTACATCTTCATGGGCAAGAAGAATTCAGATAGATCGGATCCCCAACAAGTGAAATTAGAACCGATGGTTGCATGGAGGCTCTCTTGCTCTTGATATAGTAAATTGAGATAATTCTAGATTGATGGAGTGTGTAGAGAAAAAAATAAATATTAATTAAATCGGGGTTAGAAGATAAAAAGATCATAAATCAAGGGATAGTATCAGAGCCAAACGAGAATGGTTCTCGATCAAATTGAGGAGGGAGCAAGGCCCAATGTATGGCTCACACATGAAGGGAAGATTATTAAAAAGGTGTGTAAAGTTGAGTCTCACATTGAATAAATGTAAAATATGTCGGACCTTAATGGCTCATTACTTATAGGGTCTGGCCTTTTAAGTTGATATGGATCATTCAATGTATATTAAATCCATGTGATGTAGTGTGAATTTTGTAAATATTTCCCAACAGGTTGGGCCTTCGTAGACCGGAAGACATTAAGGAAATTAGACTCTGAACATTTGGTTTATCAAAACCAACTAGAACTTACTAATTTTAATCAATTTTTTATATTTTCTTCCAATCAAATTTATCGCATATGATTTTTATATTAAATTTTTAATACTTTTATTGTATTTTTTTATCATCCAAACATCACTTATTTTTGTAATCCGTGCGTATTTACTAACTTTTATTAATTTTTTCATAAAATTTTGATATAGCATACCGAAAACCATCAAATAGGTCATTCAACCAAATTAAAACGAACCTTGCCAGCTCAAAATTCTACCACAAAATTCAAAACTGTTTGAATAAGTCATCAAACCATATGTGAATGAGTCCTATCAATTCAAAATTCTAACACAAAAATATGAAATTGTTCGAATAGGTAATCGATCACGTTCGAATGGATCATGTTAGCCTAAAAAATTCTGACATAGTATTTGAAATTCATTTGAACGGGTTATTCAATTACGTCTGAATGGGTCTTGTCAACAAGTTTTAGTTTGCCTTCCGAATACCAAAAGAATACTAACGCATTATACGTTTTTAATTTTTGACTTTCCAAACACTTCCCTTAAAAACTATTCAATATATATTATTTCGTTATAACGTATAATAAATTACATTTACCTCTTTTTAATATTTGAATAATTACATTTATAACTTTAAACATTTAAAATTTATCTTTCTTATTTTAAAATTTGGTTAATATTGACTTCTTTATGTTAAATTAATCTTTATAACTTGCCATAAAATGTTAAAATAAGTAAAATTTTAGGTGTATTTCTTATCTTTTTTTCCTCTTTTTACATCTAATTCAATTTTTGTTTTATAAATTTACCTAAAAATAAGTAAGAATAATTTTTATTTGAAGATTTTGTAAGGAAAATTAACAAAAATGTGAGAAAAAAAGGAGTAAAATAAATTTTAAATATATTATAAAATTTTAATAAAATTACGTAATTTATAAAATAATTATTAAGTTATTTTTTTATTTGTAATAATGATAATGGATAAAAAATTTATATTTTATCAAATCTCGATCTAATACAATTTAAAAAATTAAGGTTGATTTTAGAATATATATTAAATTTTAAACTTACCTAACCAGTCCAATTATTTTTTTATTTCAAATTATTTATTAATTTTAATATAAATTTTTATTTGTTTAATTTTACCTATTTTACAAAATTAGCCTGACTTAAAAATACTATTTACTCTTAATTCTATTAAAATAAATTTTGACTGATCCTATAGAAATAATTTAAACTAAAAATATTATTTTTATTTTTAAACTTTTTCAAAAATCCGAATTTCCTTAGCCAGTATGATTTTCCTGGGCTACGCTTTTTCGAGGCCGTTGGGTTTGTTTAGCGTCTAAAAAAATCTATAAATAATCAAAAGTATAGTTTTTGAAATTTAGAATATAAAAGGTTATTTTGAAACGATAGTTAGATATTTGTGATTGGTTTGATATAAAGTTGTTAAAAATTATATGAAATGACACGTGATAAAATTTTAGTGGATAATTTTGAAAATTTTTTTAGTTTTGTGAAACTCTTTAGAAATAAATATCAGTATAATTTTTAAAAAAATCCAACAAAACTATTGGAACATGTTTTTTTAAAAAAAATTAAAATTTTTAGAATTTAAAAAAAACGAGACTTTTTAAATTTTTTTAACCTTTTTAAATTTATCTGACACTCCAAACAAGTGACTCCCAACTAGGGTTGGCCCGACATCATGACCTGTAATTGCAGGACAACCACGTGATAGAAGTTTCAAGAAAATCAGGGACATCTAATTTGAAAGCTTTGCCCCGATACGTGATTAGTTAAGCTCCGTTTGGAAATACATAACCAGTAGTTCAGTTATTAGATATTAATTTTTTAGTTTTTTTTAAATAATCGTATTTATTTTTTATATTTTATATTTTTAAATATTCAATCGTGAAAATATTAAATTAACAAAAAAATTAAAAATTATTTATTAAAAATTTTATTTTTTTTCCAAATACAAAAAACTAATTTTTTAATAATTAATTAATAATCAGCCAAAAAAATGTTAATGTTTCCCAAATACAAAAACTAATTTTTTAATAATTAATTAATAATCAACCAAAAAAATGTTACTGTTTTTTTTTTTTTTTCAAACTCAACCTAAAAGCTGATTGCCGTGTTATAGAGTTCTGAGTGAATGCGTAACAAAATATTAACAGGGGGGTGAACAAAATTCATAAATGCCATGGGAGGGACATGACGCAAGAGTTGGGCCCTTATCTTGTGGACGGTTTTGTCCACAAACCTTTCCCAAATTAAATAAGTAGAGTGTGTATTTGTATTTTTGTTCATCATTTTTTTATTCACAATAATTTAAATTTGTTAAATAAAAAATGTAATGTACCAAAAAAAAAAATTAACGATTAAATACAAATATTCACAATCAATTAATTATTGAAATAATTTATAAGATAAATAATTTGTTTGAATGTTATTACATTGAATATCTTTAACAAAGGCAAATTTCAAATTGTTCTCAGGTATTATTTTTAAATTTTACTTTAGTAATTAAGGGTATTAATTTTTAATTAATTAAAAATTCTCATTTTAAGTGATTATTGTGACATTAAGGAAGTAAATATAATTTTTAAATAATAAGGGTTTTAGTATAATTAACCAAATGTTGAGGGATGTAATAATTTATCCAAAATAATTCAACCTAATGAGGCCGGCTTCCTAACATACAGTTTGTGAAATAAAGAAATTAAATTTTTTTTGTAATTAACTACTAAAAAATTGATTTTTTTTCTTTCCTTTTAGAAGAAAAAAATTTAACTTTTAGTAGTTAGTTGTTTAACTTTTTACTAATTTGATACTTTTAGTTTTCATGAATTTTAAAAAAAATAAAAAATGTGATAAAGCAAATATAATCATTTAAAAAGAATTCAAAAATTATGATACCATTTTGTATACTTATTTTGAGTCCGTTTCATTTTTTAAAACAAAAAGAAAAATAGTTCAAAATATATTTAATGACTTTTGTTTTCAAAACTTATTTTTTAAAAACATATAAAACAAAAAATATTAAATTAAATGTGTTTTTTATTTTTTTATTTAAAAAATTTTAAAATATAAAGCACAAAAAATAAAAAAGAAAAAAGAAAAAAGAAAAAAGAAAAAAAATAAAAATAAAAATAAAAATACAAAAAAAAAAAATACCTTCAAAATAGTTAAGAGGTTGAGTAGATAGCCCCCAGGGCATAGGTCAGTTGGCAACACCAAGGGGGAGTTGCTCCAAATGGCACGGGTTCGAGCCGGCTCTGC
>QLOD02000029.1:24087010-24107076 GCA_003260245.2 Sideroxylon spinosum | reverse complement strand
CGCCCCACCCCCCACCCCCCCCCCCCAACCCCAAAAAAAAAAAAAAAAAACCATGCATTCTTCTGAACTTTTGAATTTTCCCTTGACAGGTGGATCTAGGAGGGACATAGAGGCTGCAAGTAAACTTGAAGGTAAATATCCATGATATCTTACTGAAGCCCTGGCTGTCTTGCTTTCAATATGGCACATACAATTTATTGAATTAGATCTGATTGGTACGTAAAGGATTCATTTAGCCAACCCCAACTATTTTGGGACTAAGGACCCAAGAGTTTGTTGATTTGTGAATGTGATTGGTAGGGAAAAGTTTTATACGACGATGGATTATGTCACGCCCTAAATTAATTGTCTGGGATGGACGGCATGCCAATATGGGGATTGATTTAGAATGATCAAAACCTGTACTAAGGTCAAGTCATGACATTATAATAATAACCAGAACAACTAAAACACGTCCCTCATTCCCATATTAAATAAACAAAAGTTAAAACAACACGATCACAATACAACTTCAGAGATAATAGTCTGGACCACACCCGGGTCGTACAAATAGAATTGAAATATCCAATATAAACTAAGATGATAGAGTAGCTTAGTCTGTTGCCCTCAACTCAGCTCCGGGTGGCCACTCCTTGGCCTCAACGGATCTCCTGTAATATGGATGGAGTGAGCAAACTTATCCAGTAGGTAGGACTGTGTTAGTGTGTGTGAGTGAATAATGATATGCAACACATAATAGCACTTATAACAATTTCCATACAATATAATATATCAATGTGCGTGACATATAATGCACTAACCCATGCATTATCTAATCTCCATCTACCCCCAACCTTATCTTGGGACGGGTGACACTTAGCACACGGGGTCACCAACCGCGCTGTTTACTCATACGGCAACATATATCACACAGATGGGGAACATAATTATATTTTTCCCACGATATTAGACTCAGGGTAATCAATCACGCTCCCTGGCCCTTCTGCTAGAGAACCGAGTCACACTTTTAGTCAAGCATCTGCTTGTTTCAAGCAGGGTCCAGCTGCAGTCTGGAGAAAATCTCAAATAACATTTCAAAATTACGTCCCAACTCAACATGACTAAACTCTAGTCATAAATATCAACTGGGGATCATTTGGTATTTTAAAAATCTCAATTTAATATTTTTTTCAAATTCATGGATCCCGTCAATACACATAACCACTGCCTCCGCACGTCATTAACATTGATATGGCACTCTCGGCCAATCAATAAACACATTTCATACCAAATGATACCATCCCACCCCAGCCCAATGTACATGATATGCTTAATCAGGCACAACAATCACAATTTATAATTCACAATATTAAATAAAGCATATTATGTTACATCATCAATCATGTCTTATCATATTCAATCATACATATTAATTCATTTCCACAACTATCATAATAAAGCAAAGTATGCTTTAAATTTCCAAATTTATATATTTTTCTAGTATTCTTTAATTCCATACCACCAAATCATGGCTTCTCGTAACTCTAGGGACAGCATAATTATTGTTTCCCAATCCTCTAGGGGTAAAATTGTAATTTTTTAAAATATTAGGGGCTATTCTGTAATTATCCAAACTTTGGGGCCTCCTTGTAATTATCAAAACTCTGGGTAATGGTCATTTTGTAATTTTTCAAAATAATTTTCTAAACATCTTTCCTTTATTTTCTAGTGACTAACTGTGACACAAGGTGTCCATATGTTGGACAGAATTTCCCAGAGTCAGTCTAACTTTTACCAACCCAGTACAAAATAAACTTATGAAAATTTACAGAAAAATCTCTGTACCTTGTGTAATTTTCGTAGTTCAAAGGGGTATAGAATTCCACAAATACACATATACATACACAACCGTATATATATACATATATATACAGCTTTCATAAAATCTCACCAAATCAAGCAAACATATACGTCAAAATGATCCCTAAAATGTCTAGAGCTCGAGTATAAATCCCACCTACTTCAGGTCTGAACAGAAACGGAGAAATGAGAAGATTTCTATCTTAGCCTCCAAACTTCAATATCTGATTTCTCCCACCTTGAGCGGAATCTCACGAAATGGACAGCACTACGGCGTTTCCGGCGTCGAAAACTACTTGGGTCAAGCTTCTCCTGGACCGAATCCCTCTCTTTCTCTTCTCTCTCTCTCTCTCTCTCTCTCTCCCCCCCCACGGTCTCACGGCCGAATGCCTAGCAAAAGCCACGGGTGGAAACCAAAGAAGGAAAAGGGAAGAAAAAGAAAAAGGAAAAAGAAAAAAAACAAAAAAAGAAAAGAAAAGAAAAAGAAAAAGCCATCAAATTCCACTTTAGAGCCAAACTTGCTCAGAAAAATAAAATAAAATAAATTTATCCAACATTAATAAAAATATTATATTGGCCCAAAATAAGACATAATTGGCCAGAATAAAATACTTGCTATTACAATCCTTCTCCCTTATAAAAATTTCGTTCTCGAAATTTATATAACACATCTTAATCAGAAACACAAGGATGGGTATTTCAACCTCATCACCGACTCACGCTCCCAAGTAGACTCCTCAACTCCGCGGTGTTGCCACAACACGCGAACTAGAGGAATGGTCTTGCCACGCAAAACCTTTTCACGCCTGTCCTCAATCCGAACCGAGAAATTCTCAAAAGTCACATCCTTCTCAATATCCAATTCTTCTCAGTCATTCACATCAAATTCTTTCATTTTCAGAACTCTCAAATCACCCCACAATGGAACATCGCCCGACCGTAAAATATAGTCTCTGTAAATCCAATTCACTGACGAACTATTAACCATCGGAGAATCCACATACATAGGCTTTTGGAGCCTCTCCAGTGTCAAACCCAAAGTCTTTACACAAGCATGTGAAACGAATGAATGTGATGCGCCAATATCAAATAAAACATGCACCCAAGTGCTAAACAAAAGATATGTACCGCGTATCACTGAAGCATCTGGAGTCTTCTCTTGCTGTGCAAGAGCGTAAGCACGCCCTTGAATCCTCTGACTCCTTGAGCTGCCATCACCTTTACCTCTTCCCCACTGGCCATTGCCACAACACTCTTGTTGAAATTGTTGTATCTGGTGCATTGGTTGTTGTAGCATAAGTGGTATAGGCCTTATCGGGTACTGTTGAGTCTGATAGAAACGCCCCTGTGGATCATCTGGCTCAATACTGTCTTGTGACATCTCTCCAAATGGGCAATTAGATTGTATGTGTCCTGGCTGTCGACATTTATAGCATATCCTCGGTCCAAAACGATCCTGGTATCTTTCTCTTTGTGGAGATTGAAATTGCTGTCGCCGCTGGCCACCCGACGAACCAGAACCTAGACTGCCCCTCTGTTGGTAAGGAAATTACTGTCGCAGCTGAAATCTCCTCCTTGAACTACTGACCTTCTCTTTACCCTTTCTCTGCTTGAAACTAGAACCATACTCTTGGGTTGAACTCCGTTCTTGGCCTCCACGAGCTCTGGATCTGTATTCCATAACATCCCTCTTGACTGCCAAAGCTGCAGCCACCACATTAGCATACACCTTATGTCTCAGTCCAATGATCTGTCTTCTAATAGAGTCAGTCAATCCCTACTCAAACTTCCTTGCTTTATCTGCCTTATTAAGCATATATTGTGGTGCAAACCTCGATAGTTCTGTAAATTTCCTTTCATATTCCTGGATTGACATACTTCCTTGCTTTAATTGCGTAAATTCCTGAACTTTCATTTCCCTCATCACTGAAGGGATAAATCTCTCCAAAAATGCCGCCTTAAACTGTTCCTAGGTCAAGGTGTGGATGTCAATTGTTACTCTGTAAGACCTCCACTAATGGACAACACTCTCTTGAAATTGACGTGCTACAACCTTGATTTTCACCTCATCTCCTTCCACACCCAGTGTCTCCATCATCTTAAAATTTTCTTTTAGCCATGACTCAGCTTCCATAGGTTCTCCTTCACCATTAAACTTAGGCGGATCATGTTTATTAAACTCACTGATTATCCTCATAATAGGCACATCTCTCTGCGCAGGTGCTGCCGCCTGGGCTGGCGCAGGAGCTACAGCCGGTCCACCTAGTTCTTGCATCTGGGCTCACTGAGCCGCCATAAATTGCATCATCTGTTCATAAGTCGGCTGCGGAAAGCCACCATCAGCCAAAGGTACCTCATGAAAATCCTCTTGTCCACTACTTTGGGCACTAGAATCTTGACCACCAGTCCGACCTCTTAGATTTCCACCTCTTCCATGTCTAGCCATTTTATAAAATACAACCATCGTCAGTTCCAAAACCAACAATATAATTATGATAAAAGATTAATTCTTAACAGAAAAGGATATGCCTTACTACCAAGACCCAAAGTAAATGTAACCTAGCGCTCTGATATCATTCTGTCACGCCCCTAACTTAATTGTCCAGGACGGATGGCATGGGAATAATGGGAAGCAGGATCAAAATAAGTTCGAAGAGAGAAGCAATGAGATACAAACGCCGCAAAGGATTTTATTACAAGAAGGGTGATTACAGAGCATAATACTAGAGTACCACACAACTAGCTGCTCCTATTCTTTTGCCTTGCAACGAAGAGGAGATGTTCCATTTATAGGCAAAGAATAAGACCGTCAGTGGATTTCAAACACGGACTTCAAACATAAAATATATACAACACCACATGGCCTAAACACGTGGCCGACACAATTATTTAAAACATAAGGACCAGTCAATAATACAAACACACTAAAAGTGAAGCAGTCAGATGGGGCTTTATTACAACCACACGTAAAAAGTAAAAGCCACACAATAAAAGACATAAAGCTTGAAATGTCGAATCTGAGTCACGGGCTTCCTGCAAAGCTGGAGTTGTCACTGTTGCTGTTACTGTGATTCTCGAAAACCAGGGGTTCTGCAAGCTCATCATCTGAAGGGTTATCCCTATCTAATGGAAAATAGGGAAAATTTCCGTGATGGCAGTTGGTCCTGGAGATGAAACGGTGCATGTTCATAGCACTGAATAGTTGTTGTAGTTGAAAACCTTGTCTCCATGTCTGGATATGTTTGAACAGTGTGAAGATAAGTCTTTCCTGATCAGGGTTGGATAACTTTCATTGATAATAGGTGGTCAATTGGTCAAAAGAAAGTTGTTCTTGATGTCGGTTATTGAGCATAATGGTTATTTGGAGAAGGCAAAACCAATCTATGGTTTGTCAGGTTCGAATGGGATAATTGGCAAGGTTGTGTTGGTAATAAGCTTGGATGTGGGTACAATTACTAAAGTAATAATAGGATTCATTTGGGTTAAGAGATTGGGAAAGGTATGGATTATCAGGTGGATCTATGGGAAAAATGGTATCTGGGGGGGGGGAGACTGGTGTCATTTGAAAAGCATTCAGAACATACCTGTTGTAGTGAGTTCTGAGGAGGGCTAGCCAAGTTTCAATGGGATGAAACCAAGTGAGTAGTTTGTATAGGTTCCATGCTCTGGGGTTTAGGTTTGGCCTTGAACCTGGAAGATTAGCTTGGGTCAAATAGGCAGTAAGGGTCGAGGAATCAAATAAGAAAGGGATGGTATACTCTTGGAACAAATACCAAAAAAAACATAATGTCTCGTGAGGGACATCATATTCATTTTTGACTTGAAACAGAGTTAAGAATGGATTTTGTGTTGTGAAAATAAGTCATTTTAAACACAGACCATAATTGGCTAATAATACGTTTAAGAAATTTAACCAATTTTGTCTGCTACGACTGGATGGAGTTGTGGTCCGACTCATTATTTGATCTTGGATATGGGATGGGAGGTTGTACACAGGGAAGACGGGTTGCACTGGTTGTGGTTCAGGTGGAGGTGGCTGAGAACCAGTAGAGGTTGAGGCTTGGTCTGGTGATCGGGAAGATGATGAGGCTTGGTCAAGGGTAAGGTGACAAATACAGGGAATGAGGGCATTGGTTTGTATTGGGTTTCTGGAGAGGAAATCAGCTAGAACATTTCTGTGCCCAGGGAGATGTTTAACATCAAAGTTCCATTGAGAAAACCATTCTGCCCATCGCAAAAGTTGGGAGTTGGGTAAGGCTTTTCTTTTGAATTGGAGCATCTTGGGGAAGGAAGACATGTCCATTTCGATAAGAAACCTGCATCCAACTAGATAGAACTGAATCTTTTCAATACCTTTGCGAACTGTAAGGATTTCTTTGAAAGTAGAGTGATAGTGTTGTTTTGAAGGTTTAAACTGTCCATTGGCATATGTACACATATTCCTTTGGTTGTTTGTTTCTGCAAGAAGAACTGCTCCCCAGTAATGATCAATAGCATCTGTTTGGAGGATCAATATACTATGCGATTGGGAATTTGTAGAGCCGGAAGTGATTTGGCCTGAGCTTTAAGAGCCTGTACTGCCTTAGTTTGTTCTATTGTCCAATGGAATGCATCTTTCTTTAAAAGCTTGGAAAGAGGGGAAGTAAACTGAGCAATCTTGGGAATAAAATCTCTCATGTAGTTTACAAGGCCTAAGAATTGTTGGAGTTTTTTAACAGAGGCAAGCTGGTTGGGAAACTGATAGAGATGGTGGCAGATATGAGACTGTGGCTGGAACTGTCTTGTGGAGATTTTCATGCCTAGAAAATCAATGGATTCTTGACCAATGATCATTTTCTTTTCTGAGAGCATTATACCGTATTGAACCAGTAGGTGGTGAAATTGCTCAAGGAGAGTCTGATGGTGTTCAGCAGTGGGTGAAAAAAAAAGGATGTCATCAATGTAGATCAAGGTAGGCTGTTGTAGAGGTTCAAAAATCCTCGTCATGACCCGTTGGAAGAAGGAATGGGCTATTTTCAATCCAAATGGCATAACCGTCCATTGGAAATGATGATTGGGGATGCAAAATGCGGTCTTGTGCCTTTCATCGGGATGGATGCCAAATTGTCAAAATCCTGCTTTAAAATCAAACTTAGAGAATCCTTTTGCCTGGGACAATCGTTTGAACAAAAACAGCCTGTTGGGTAATGGAAACTTGTCGTCTAAAAGGAATTGGTTCAAGGGTTGGTAGTTCACAACAAGTCTCATTTTGCCTCGAACTTGTTCTGCCCGTTTATTGACATAAAAAGTTTCACAAGCCCATTGTGACATTGTTGGTTCTATGAGACCTTTAACCTGGAGCTGGGTAGTTTCAGCAAGAGCAAGTTTATAGTGTTCTGGAGTCATACCATTATGACTAGCTTTGGTTGGGTTGATGTCTTCATTTCTTTTGAATGGGAGGATGACAAAAAAGTCTGGATTTTTCCAAAGGGGGTTTGTGGTTTTTTTTAGGAAATCTGTGTGGGATTTAGCACAAGAGTTTTCAATGAGTTGGGAACGGATAGTTTCAAAGGGCTGGGTAAGGTAGAAGTGAGGTATTGTTGACCAGGGTAAGGTGAAAGACTTGTAGGTTAAACTTGAGGTCGACCAACAGACATTGGGTAATTCATACAAGATATCAAATCCTACAAGAAGGTCTTTTCCTGGGAGATGAGAGCCATAGAGTTTTTTCTTTACTACCAAATTTGGGAAAAGCTTAATCAAGATTGGCTTGCTAAGCAAGTTGATGGTAAATTTTTCTCCATTGGCGGCTCAAAAAAGTTGAGAGCAGGGGACCCAGTGGGTAGAGGGTAGGAGATCAGGGTTGATAATGGAACATGCAGCTCCGGTATCAAAGAAGGCTATGACAGGTAAAGGTTTTGAATACTTATCTAGGAGAATATGAATTTTTGCATTGGGGCTGGTTTGAAGTTGGTTTAGGGAAAAGACCAGATAAATATCAGTTTCTGAGAGAGGGGGATTCGGATTCGGATAATGGGTAGGAAACAGCACAAAGAGTGTCTGAACTGGGTTCATCATCAAGGGAGAATAGTGATTCAAGATCACTTGATTCAAGAGGTTTAGTTTGTGCTAACTGGGCTACTATCTTTTCCTTCTTTCGCTTGGATTTGTAGGCTTTGGCAAAATGGCTTTTCTTTCCACATACAAAGCACCGATCAAAGGTCTTTCCCTTATGAGGAAATTGCTTGCGACGGAAGAATTTCCACCGGACCTTTTGAGATTTCCTTAGCTTATGGGATCTTCGGAAAGATTTCTTTCTGGAATGCCTAACCTTTTTATTTAAGCACTTTGAGCAGTCACACTTGTCATCATCATGGCATTTGATCTTCAGATCTTTGCATTCACATGCTTTGTTGAAGCGTTTTCCAGTGCTTTCAACATTATGAAGGAACTTCCTTTGATTACATAGGCGTTCAAGGGCTTGCAGGGAAATCTGGTATAGTTCACTAAGAGAAACTGTCTGTAGATCGAGATGTTTGGCTTGCATGACTTTTGTACTGT
Organism: Sideroxylon spinosum; assembly: GCA_003260245.2. NCBI lineage: Eukaryota > Viridiplantae > Streptophyta > Magnoliopsida > Ericales > Sapotaceae > Sideroxylon > Sideroxylon spinosum. The sequence goes on along the minus strand of QLOD02000029.1, from coordinate 24,098,697 downwards.
TTTTTCCCAAAGGATCAGGCAAAGAATTTAGAAAAACTTGTTTGAGATTTGGATCATCCATACCTTTCAGGATATAGAAGAGCTTTGACATACGATTGTAATGTTTCTCCAAATCTTTTCTTTCAAAAGAGCAACATTTCATTTGGAGATAATCCTCTCGTGTTTGAGTCAAGTAAAGTTCTGGAATTCCGAGAAATTCACTATATAAAGTAAAGAGGAACACATCAGCATCTGCTACCTGGTATACTTGGAGTTGCCTGTATTCACTAAGTGTAAGCCACCATTTTCGCAATCGAACCTGGAAACGAGCGATAAGGCGGCGAAGTGCTGTAGGGAATGTCATGCCTGGGTGGTGCATTTCTGCTTGAAGCCAGGAATGCATTTCAAAGAAAATATCTCTCCATTTTGAGGGAGGAACATCATCAAGAGTGAAGTGCTTCTTGATATCAGAAGGGAGGCCGTGCAGATTGTCACCTTCAGGAGGTTCAGGTTCAGGAGGTTCTTGGGTAACTCCTTTAGGAAAAGATTTTCCTTGTTCTCCTTCATCAGTAGTTTCATGAACCATGAACATCCGGGGAGAAACAGGAGATTCAGGAGTAATACTGGACACTGGAGAAGATGAAACAGTCGAAAGCAAATCGTCTACATCTTCCAGTTCATGGAGTTCAAGTTGCATCGGTTTAGGTTGGGATTGGAAAATTTGGCTCCTTAAAAAGGAAGATATGGGATTTGAGGTCTGAATGGGCAAGATGTGAAGAGGTGGTTTAGATGAAACACCTGTAATAGGGTCTGGGGAAAGAGAGGGAGGTTTTGTTGGAGGTTGTGGAGCAGAAGATGATGGTTTTGTGGTAACAGGGGGATTTGGTTTCTCAGTTTTTGGTTTAAGAATTTGGTTGGAGGGCTTTGGAGGAGTAAAGGATTGAAAAGGACTATATTCAGAGGAAAAGGTTGTAAGGGGTTGGAGTGGAGGTTTAGATTGGAATGGAGAAGGCTGAAATTGGGAGATGGAGAAGAAAGGGTCATGGATTGGTAATGAAGAAAATGGTTTTAAGACTTGGATAGGTGTAGCAGCAGCAGCTTGCTATTTATCACGTTGTTGTTTCTCAAGAACCCGAAGTTGTTTTTCCAGATCTTTCTTTTTTTGTTCTCCCGTTGCCAATAACTGGGAAGTCTGACGGAATTCCATACCAGAAGTAGCAAGAGAGAGGAGTTGCTTATGGAGACTGTCAATATTGGTTTTTAAATCTGCAATCAAAGCTTTTAAATTGTCAAACCGGGTGGAAACAATTTGTTGAACCGTTTGTTGGTGGTTCGTGATGTAGCTTAGAACCTTATTCTGTGCTTTGGCATTTTCGGCCTGCCAATTGAGTGCAGCTTTAGCAGCTGAAACTTTTTTCTTTTGTCCATAAGCATCAACAGCAGTGGGATTCTTGATCTTCCACATATGAGTGGTATCTTCTTGAGGAAGTTCATAGTCATTTAGAGGAGGAAACTCTGTATTATACTCCGAGGATCTTGGATCAAACCTATGATAGTCTTTAGGAACTGAGTTGGGATCTGTGTCAGGAGGATGTCGTCTGGGTTGAGCTCTGTCAGGTGCTTTACACCTCTTAAGTATTGGAAGACGTTCACCACTATGATTGAGTGCAGCAAGCCGTTCTTCCTCACGATTGTGAGCTTCAGCAAGTTTTCTTTCACGCCTCCTTTGCCGTCTGGCATGCTGGTCAGCATAGTAAGTAGGATCTAACTCTCTCCGTCTTTGTCGTCTTTCTTGGCGAGCCTGGTGCCGTTCTTCTTCACTATCATCATCCTCAAGCCAGATAGGATGCTCTTGGCATGCTTTACAATCATAGTTAAATCCAAAAGTCGTACCAAATGTGACCAGTAAAAGTCTTGCCATTATAAACCACTTGGCCATCTACATCAAATGAGTGGACAGGAAGGAGTCTTTCAATGGTGTTGATTTCGGTAGGAAAAATTGGACAACGAACATCTTGTTGTGGCTGGGGAGAAAATTCAATTTAGACTGAGCCATTGAGGTTGCGGGTGAATTTGGGATAAGTGATTTGGATAGTCTGGCTTTGGGAATGAAGTTGTTCATAGCTGGTAACCTAAGAAGTGGGAAGTAACTTGGTAAGTTCTTCGTTAGAAATTTGTCGTGGAATGTAGGAAGTATGGGGGATGCCATGGGTGTCTATGTCAAGAAATAGGGCATGAGTGGTTGGATTGACCGGGGAAATAGGCAGATCCCATGCATGGTCCTGGACTCGGTAGACCATTTGGTAATGCAGGGTGGCAGCGATCCAGGAGTCAACTTGTTCAACTCCAGTGATTTGGATTTGGACCTTCAAAGCTGAAAGCAAGTGTGGATCTCTGAGAGACATGTTGAAGTTTGGAAAAAAGTGACTATAATGGTTCCTGCATTTAGAGTTGTCTGGACAGTACCGATACAAGCATATTGGTACTGGACGAACGTTGAATCAAGAAGAACAAGGCGGGAAACTATTGGTAAACCTTTTTTGCCATGGAAGGTAAGTGCTATTCGGACAGCGCCCCCGTGAAGATGGAATATCCTTCTCGAAGCCATTGTGAAGGAAGTGTATTTGATAAAGATAATGTAAGCATTTGTTCTTTCTGGGTTGCTGGGATGGTGTACTAATGTATAGGAGAAGCCTATACATGTTCTTTACAGATTTTCTGCTGGGTGTTACTTAAGACTCTGGTGATTTTTGTTTTTAAAGATTTATTGGGTTTATAGTAGGCCATTTAAGGATAAAGGATAGGGATTTTAGAAGGGGGAATAGTGCCATCAGGTTGATAGGATACGTCGTACTGAAAATCCTTACTGTGTCTACTGAAACCATCAGGAGAAGAAAAGGATGAAGAAGAAGCAGAAGAGGAGGATAGAGAAGAGAGAGACTTCCGTTATAGTGACATAGTATCAGAAAGTAACGAAAGAGTAACTTTCTTGGTTATAGTTTACTTTTATAGCTGGTATCCCGACTGAGAAAACATCGGCCTTCACCTCACCAGGCTTAACAAACTCTCGTTAGATCTTTAGCTAAGAGAAGAGATGGAATACAAGAAGTTTAAGCCTGGTTTTCTGATCTGCCAGATCACACGAAGTGCAAGCAAAGAGCATACTGATCCGAGAATTGAACAGTATGTTTGGCTTTGATACCAATTTGGACACAATGAGAAGCAGGATCAAAATAAGTTCGAAGAGAGAAGCAATAAGATACAAACCACGCAAAGGATTTTATTACAAGAAAGGTGAAATCCCCAGCTTTGCAGGAAGCCGGTGACTCAGATCCGACATTTTAGGTTTTATGTCTTTTATCGTGTGGCTTTTACTTTTTATGTGTGGTTGTAATAAAGCCCTATGTGACGGCTTCACTTTTAGTGTGTGTGTATTATTGACTGGTCCTTATCTTTTAAATAATTGTGTCGGTCACGTGTTTAGACCATGTGGTGTTGTATATTTTATGTTTGAAGTCTGTGTTTGAAATCCACCGACGGTCTTATTCTTTGCCTATAAAAGGAACATCTCCTCTTCGTTTTTAAGGCAAAAGAATAGGAGCAGCTGGTTGTGTGGCACTCCAGTATTATGCTCTGTAATCACCCTTCTTGTAATAAAATCCTTTGTGTGGTTTGTATCTTATTGCTTCTCTCTTCGAACTTATTTTGATCTTGCTTCCCGTTATTCCTACGCCATCCGTTCTGGACAATTGAGTTAGGGGCGTGATAAAATGGTATCAGAGCGCTATGTTGCGTTTACTTTGGGTCTTGGTAGCAAGGCTTATCCTTTTCTGTTAAGAATTAACCTTTTATCATAATTATATTGTTGATTTTCGAATTGATGATGGTTGTATTTTATAGAATGGCTGGACGTGGAAGAGGTGGAAATCTAAGAGTTCGGACTGGTGGTCAAGATTCTAGTGCCCAAAGTATCGGGCAAGAGGATTTTCATGAGGTACATTTGGCTGATGGTGGCTTTCCGCAGCCGACTTATGAACAGATGATGCAATTTATGGCGGCTCAATTGGCCCAGATGCAAGAACTAGGTGGATTGGCTGTAGCTTCTGCGCCAGCCCAGGCAGCTGCACCTGCGCAGGGAGATGTGCCTATTATGAGGATAATCAGTGAGTTTAATAAACATGATCCGCCTAAGTTTAATAGTGAAGGAAAACCTATGGAAGCTGAGTCATTGCTGAAAGAAATTTTTGAGATGACGGAGACACCGGGTGTGGAAGGAGATGAGGTGAAAATCAAGGTTGCAGCACGTCAATTTCAAGGGAGTGCTGTCCATTGGTGGAGGTCTAACAGAGTAACAATTGACATCTACAACTTGACCTGGGAAAAGTTTAAGGCGACATTTTTGGAGAGATTTATCCCTTTGGTTTCCACCCGTGGCTTTTGCTAGGCATTCTACCGTGAGATCGCGGGAGAGAGAGAGAAGGGAGAGAAAGAAGAGAGAGAAAAGGATTCGGGCTAGGAGAAGCTCGACCCAAGTAGTTTTTGACGTCGGGAACACCGTGACGCTATCCGTTTCGCGAGATTCCGCTCGAGGTGGGAGAAATCAGAATTTGAAGTTTGGAGGCTAAAACAAAAATCTTCTCACTTCTCTGTTTCTGTTCAGATCTGAGGTAGGTGGGACTTATATTCAAGTTCTAGACATTGTAGAGAGCATTTTGACGTATATGTTTGCTTGATTTGGTGATATTTTGTGAAAGTTGTATATATATGTATATATATACACGGTTGTGTATGTATATGTGTGTGTGGAATTTTACACCCCTTTGAGTTACGAAAATTACACAAGTAAGGTGTAGAGATTTTTTTATAAATTTTCATAAGTTTACTTTGTACTGGGTTGGTAAAAGCTAGACTTGACTCTAGGAAATTCTGTCCAACATATGGACATCGTGGGTCACAGTTAGTCACTGGAAAATAAAGGAAAAATATGTAGAAAAATATTATGAAAAATTACAGAATGATCATTACCTAGAGTTTTGATAATTACACAGAGGTCGTCCCAAAGCTTGGAAAATTACAGAATGGCCCCTAATATTTGAGAAAATTACAATCTTACACCTAGAGGACTGGAGAACAATAATTATGCTGTCCCTAGAGTTACGGGAAGCCATGATTTGGTAGTATGGAATTAAAGAATACTAAAAAATTATATAAATTTGGAAATTTAAAGCATGCTTTGCTTTATTATGATAGTTGTGGAAATGAATTAATATGTATGATTGAATATGGTGAGGCATGTTTGATGATGTAATATAATATGCTTTATTTAATATTGTGAATTATAAATTATGATTGTTTGCCTAATTGAGCATGTCATGTGATTTGGTTGGGATGGTATCATTTGGTATGAAATGTGTTTATTGATTGGCCGAGAGTGTCATATCAATATTATTGACGTGCGGAGGCACGGGTTATATATATGGATGGGATCCATGAATTTGAGAAAAATATTAAATTGAGATTTTTAAAATACCAAATGATCCCCAGTTGATATATATGACTGGAAGTTAGTCATGTGGAGTTGAGACGTAATTTTGAGATGTGATTTGAGATTTTCTCCAGACTGCAACGTATTCTGCTTGAGATAAACAGATGCTTGACTAGAGATGTGACTCGGTTCTTTAGCAGAAGGGCCAGGGAGCGTGATTGATTACCCTGGGTCTGATATCGTGGGAAAAATGTGATTCTGTTCCCCATCTGTGTGATATATGTTGCCATATGAGTAAACAGCGCGGTTGGTCACTAAGTGTCACCCGTCCCAGGATAATGGTGGGGGTAGATGGAGATTAGATAATGCATGGGTTAGTGTATTACATGTCACGCGCATTGATATATTTTATTATGTGGAAATTTTATATGAGTGCTATTATGTGTTGCATATCATTATTCACTCACACACACTAGCACAGTCCTATCTACTAGGCAAGTTTGCTCACTCCATCCATATTATAGGAGATCCGTCGAGGCCAAAGAGTGGCCACTCGGAGCTGAGTTGAGGGTAACAGACTGAGTTATTATCGTAGTTTATGTTGGATACTGTATTTCTATTTGTGCGACCCGGGTGTGGGTCCAGACCATTATCTCTAAAGTTGTATTATGATCGTGTTGTTTTAACTTTTGTTTATTTAATATGGGAATGAGGGACGCGTTTTAGTTGTTCTGGTTATTATTATAATGTCATGACTAGTACAGGTTTTGATTATTCTAAATCAATCCCCATATTTCCATGCCGTCCATCCTGGACAATTAAGTTAGGGGCGTGACGGATTAACTAAATGCTGCAGGATAAATTTGCAATCTCCTACCTGAAGGTTCGAAGGACACTTTTAGGGCTTCTAGATGAAAAGGTTGTATTTTTTCTTGATTTAAAAAAAAAAGCAAAAACCGTTGCTGTTGGTGTTAGGTTAGATTTTGCCATGATTAAGAAAGGTTTTGAGAGTAAATAGGGCACTTAAGACTCTGCTAGGAATTACTTCCGAAGCTATGGCTGTAGAAAGCATTATATAGAGTCGCAAAAGCTTCATAAAATTATCTAAAACTCAGTTCCATAAAATAGAATAATCTCATAAAAACAAAAAAAATGAAAATATTGCTGATGCCCTTGCAGACGTGAAGTAGGAAACGCTGCAAAACCCACCTCGGAAGAAGAAGACGAAACTTTAGGAATTCCACTTAGAATCCCTAGGAATTGCCCTAGAAGGTAAAGATTATATGAACAATCATCTAATGCTATGACAGTTACAAAATATTGTCTCATACGCACTTCAATAGAATAGAAGAATGGCATGAAATAATGAAAAAGAAAATATGATTGATACCCTTGCTGAGATGAAATACTGCAAATCCCTTATCATCAGGGTAACTACTAAAAAAATCAACCTCCCCCCCTCTCTTTCTCATATTTACTGTACTGTTTTCAAGAACTTGTCAGAGGAATGTTTCCCAATTTAAATGCAGGTGGTATTTCATGCACATTAGAAGTTCAGAGAGCATTGCCCATCCTGAAGAAAACATATGGTGACAGCACGCGCAAAGTACTGCATGTAGGCCCTGAAACCTGTTCCGTGGTGTCTAAATTATTAGTTGAAGAGGATAGTGAAGTCTGGGGAGTCGAACCATATGATTTAGATGATGCTGACAATGACTGCAAGAGTCTTGTTCGCAAAGGCATTGTGCGGGTGGCTGATATCAAGTTTCCTCTTCCCTACTGTGCAAAATCATTTTCTCTTGTCATAGTGTCAGATGCAGTAGATTATCTATCACCAAAGTACCTTAACAGGACTCTGCCAGAGTTGGCAAGGGTATCAGCTGAAGGTTTTGTTGTTTTTGCCGGTAAATCATTTGAAATTCCTTACATTTTCTTGAAAGTTTGCATATTTTCACACGTTAATCATCACACCCCCCCCCCCCCCCAACCCCCCAAAAAAAAAAAAAAAAAAAAAAAAGCAGTTTAAATAAATAAAACAAAGAAGAAGTACGAAAACTAGAATTTGAGCGAGCCATGGAGTTGTTTTGCCTACTTGTTCTTACCAATAGAGACCATGTTTCCAGTGATGATTTAGTTGACATTCTAAATTGGGTTGAGTATGGGAGAGTGAAGCTCGCATGCACATTTTCTAAAAACAAATTCTCCTTGATTATTTTTCACATATTGTAGCAAAGGTAACGTCCATTTTGCTGTTTTGCTACGTAGGTTATCCAGGCCAGCATAGAGCTAAACTGGCAGAGCTATCCAAATTTGGTCGTCCAGTAAGTCACTAAACTTCTGTTATATTTTAACTTGTTCCTTTGTTCTTGAAGGGCTGTTATATTTGCTAATTTATCTGTTTTGGTGAATATATTATAGATCATTACAATGCCACATGAATTCTGTGTAACTGACTTTTAAATTTTTGGGGTTGGTGTTTAAAATGATAGATAGTACTTGTTGACTTAGTAGCATTAAGTATGACTTATATGGGTTTAAGGCACTGCATTTGGTTTCTTTGTAGAGTTGTCGTGTGAAATGGCTCTGGAATGATCCTACTGGAAGAACTATATGTTCAAGATTCTAATTGCCATTCAAAACTCACTGATTCATGCTTGTGTTTCTCCTACTGCTAGAAGTGATTTTGTTCAATCCTTTGTAACTCCTTGTCCTGCGCTTAATTTTATTAGTAATTCCGTATATGTGACACTGTAACTTCTTTCATGAAAACCTAAGATCCCGTACCAATTACTCCACTTTTTCTTTATGACTGCACCCAGTGATAAAGTCCATTTACTTATTTTTTGTCAAACTACATAATTAAAAAAATTTCTTTAAATCTGAAAAAATGAGTTCTGAGAGAATTATTAGAAGTTTTTGTACCATGAAGTTCGGTAGATTTCATATTGAGGCCATGGCTGCATTTTAGAGAATGAAACACCATTTGCGTTAGGGGTGGAAACGAAACGAGTTATTCTAGCTCGGCTTGAAAAAAGCTCAGCTCGAGCTCAGTTCGTTACTAAAGCGAGCTCAAATCGAGCTTGATTTATAACTTGTTTTAGATTCGAGCTTTGCGCTCAAGCCTAGAAAAGCTAGGTTGAAAGCTTACGAGCAGGCTCGATAAAATAAATATATAGATTTTTAATAAGATTTTAATATTTTCAATACATTTTTTATATATTTTATTTATCTATTTTAAACTAAAATGACGTTGTTTTAGTTTAATTAAACTATTCGCAAACCCAGTTTGAGCTTAAATTCTTCTTTATCGAGCCGAGATCAAGTTTATATAAAAGCTCGACTCAATTCGGCTAATTTCCATCCTTAGTCTGCATGTGTAATCAATATTAAAGATGCATGTAATAATTGAAAAACAAAATACTTTTTCCCTGTTGAGAAACATAAGCAGACTCCAAATAGTAGAAAATTTTAAGCAGAATCACCTTGAAAAGTCATGAAAGCTGAAGTGATTCTATCTGAATGACGCCTGTTTCCGTAAGAACAGTGTCAATGGATGTGCTATGTTAGTATTAGCTCCCACATATATTTGAACATTCGATTTTTGTTTCACAGTTGCTTCCTAGTATTTAATCACAACAGTAAACTTTCCTTGTGAAGGCCAAGTTGCGAAGCTCGTCTTGGTGGATAAGGTACTTTGTACAGACCAGCCTGGAAGAGAACGAGGCTGCCACAAAGAAGTTTGAACAGGCTGCAACAAGGAGATCGTACAAGCCCGCCTGCCAAGTTTTCCACCTTAAATCATACCCTTGAAAAATCTCGTGCTAGTGCCGGGCTTCTTGGTGAAAACAGAGTCAACAAATTATTATGGGGAGGCTAAAATTATTTTTGATATTAGTCATGTGATATAGGATTGTGAGTCGTTTGATCAAAATCGGACGGTTCACAATAAAAGTAAAATTTGAAAATCACTCCTTTTATGTTATTTATTTATTTATTTTTTTTTGGCATTGTGACAATAGATGTTTTGCCTTCTTTTTTTTTTTGGGTTTGGTTTGGTTTTTTGTTTTTAGTAAGATGTATTGTTAAGGTGGTTGCTTCCAAATGATGGAGCTTGTGGAAGCTGCAATGCTAGAGTTTCATTCAGTCTGCTGTGACCCGTTTCGTTATTTTGATTAGCATGGAAATGTCTCTCCCTAGTCACTTTTTCCTGTTTCCATGTGGTCTTGTGTTCTAGCAAATTTTGTTGCAATGAAAGAAGATAGGTGCCAGGTCAGAGAAATGACTCGGTAGCATTTTTTTAGTTTTGCCTTGTATTTATTACATCTGCTTTTATTTTAAATTATTTATTTATTTATTTTTAGAGCACGCGTTATGTTAGAATCTTGAATCGATGTTTTTTATATTATGGTATGGTATAATATTCTTTTGAGGGGAAATGGATTTTTTTTTTCCCTTTTTTTACAAGGTTTCAAAACGATGCCGTTTTGGATCGAAAAAATAAGGAATAAAAAATTTTCAAATTTGATACACTTTGCATTCAAAATTTACGTGTCTAACTCCTCACAAGGCAAGATATTTAGGTTCATAAAAAAAAAAAAAAAAAGGAAAAAAAAGGGGAAAAAAGGGGGCTTTGAGGAGATTAAGACAAAAACTAATCAAAAGTTTTCTTACATTTTTTATGTTTTTCTTTTCATAGGAGGCGTATCAAATTTGGGGGTTTTTTTTTTTGTTCTGTATTTTTTTGGGTCTAAAATGGTGTCGTTTACAATGCTGTAAAATACTATTGGAAAAAAATTATTATAAATGTAGTATTTCATTATTCGGAGGCATAGAGAAATTATGGTTGTATGATTAACATAGTTAATTCAAACGGTGGATTACATTGTTATAATCCTCAGTTGTAGGATTTTGTGTTTAACTCGGTTTTAGTAATTTTCTTTTGTAACCCAAGAGCCCTTAATGTAAAAGAGGATATGTATGAATTATTAATAGGCATTCATTAGTCTTGAAAAGGGATATCGGATCTTGCTACTAATTTCGTTTTTGGATTTTTTGCACATAAAGGTTGAGATTTACTGTTTTATTGGGTGTAAGCACGTTGTCAGATTATGTTAAATTTGTATTTCTGTCCTTTTTCTTCTTGAGTATAGCTGCTGAAGTTGGGCCTAGATTTCATAAGAAGTATATATGTTGTTCGTCAGGTCAGGACCACTAAAAAAATCGAGCCTTAAGTTTAATGCTAAACCTGTCCAATAAAACCCATTAAAATAATTTTAAACTAAATTTTTAGATAAAAATAATTTTAAAAATTATGAAAGTAAGTAGTTTAGTGTTAAAAAAAAGATATAATTTTTTGTAAATTTTATATAAAATACAAATAAAATAATATATAAACACAATATAATTTTTAATTTTTTGAGTTGCGGACATACTCAATTCCAAACATGCCCTGAAGAGCCAGTCAAGGCATAATTTTTTTTTTTTTTTAAGCCTAAAAAGGTCAAATGGATCAGGCCAGACCTATATCCACCAAGCTCCTTGGCCTCAATATTGTCTCCTTGTACATGGGATGTTTGGAGTAATAAAAAGTTAATAAAAATTGATAAAAAATTATGATCTTAATTTGTAAAGTGAGATAAAAAATGAATTAACTTTTAAATTTTTTGAATTTTTTTGATGAAACTTACATTGGGTTTGTTTTTCTGTTTTTGTTTTTTATTTTCTGTTTTTAGTGCATTTTTCATTTTATACTTTTGAATATAAAAAAAACAGTTTAAATGTGTTTGATCACTTGTGTTTTCAAAATTTGTTTTGGAAAACAGAAAATGAGTTTACATATGAAATGAAAAATAACAAAAAGTCATTTTGAACTTTTTCATTCTTAAACAAGAAAAATCTTAAAATAAAGAAAACAGAGCATTTTCTAGTTTCTTTATTTTGAGACTTTTAATAGACAAAAAAAAAATAAAAAACAAAAAATAAAAAAACAAACCAAATACTACCTTAAAGTTACTAACGCTCATTATATCTAAAAATGAAAAATGGTTCGAATCAACTTTGACGCCGTGCTACCTAACCCCACTCTGCTTGGCCTCATTCAGTTTGCTCTACGCTGGTCTTGATTTATTTTTGTTTTATTTTATTTCATTTTTATAATTTAAAATTAAATATAACTGTTTCAATATAATTTCATAAGTTGTAATTACAAATTTAATTTAATTTT
>QLOD02000029.1:24033713-24060830 GCA_003260245.2 Sideroxylon spinosum | reverse complement strand
ATGTGAGTCATTGTATGAATGTGGAGGAGATAATAGTGGATGAAGCAGTTGATGAGTTGAGTAGAAAAACAATCACATTCCCAAATCTTGAGTCTCTGCTTTTGGCAAACCTACCAGCACTGGAGAGCATACACAAGGGCATAATGGTCTGTGGATCATTGAAAGGAATTGAAGTAGATTATTGTCCTATGTTAAAGAGATTGCATCTTCTTGTTTGCACCCGGATGGCTGCCAGCAATAAGCATCACCCCGACCAGAACTTGAATTTATTAGAGGAAGTACGGAATGGAGGGAATCTCTAGAATGGGATGATTCCTACACAAAAACAGCTCTTGAGCCTTTCTGTCAGCTATGGTGGTATTAAGTTTATATCAGTTTTTCCTTTATTTATTTATTTATTTATTTATTATTATTTTTTTTTGGTATTTTTTGGGCAGCGACGTTTTTGTGAATTATCAAGACCACTTTTAAGGAGTATGTTGTTTTAAACTGAATCATCCGTAATTATGTCACTATATTTGAGTCTATTGTGTTCTTTTTTTGTTTTTTTGTTTTTTTTTTTTTTAAGTTGAATTCACTAATTAAGATAGTGTTACAGTGCATTGTTTCATATCCTATGGTTGCATTTCCAATTTACTACACAAGAAGGTAAATAAATATTGGTAAATAAGATGAAATGTTAAGGGGAAAAAAAACTAAAATTTTCCTTTTATTTTCCCAGTTTAAGTAATTGAGAAAAAAATAATAATTAAAACAACAGTTTATCAACACATTGAATTAATTTTTATTTATTTTGCTACTTATTTAAAATAAACATGTACAAATTAATAATTTATGTTTACGTTTTATCGACAAACTTAAAATCCAAAAATGGGATAAGAGAATCTTATGATGTTATAGGTTGATTTTAACACATGTTGACCCCACCGCCATCTTTGTCTATACAACTTAATAAGTTCTTAAAAAAATTGTAGGTAGACTTCAGAACTTATTAGTTAGAAAAAGAACCCATCCTCGTGCTCATTTGAGTCATGATTTATACAACTTACTTTTAGGCTTAGTTTAGGAAGTAAAAAAATTAGTTTTTTTTATTTTTAAATATTTGGGAAGGGAAAAAAAATTTTTTTGGTAGTTAACTTTTTTAGTTTTTTATTCATTTAATATTTTTACCCTTTGAAGTTTAAAAAAGTTTAAAATGTGAAATAATAAATTTGGTGATTTTTAAAAAACCCAAAAAAGTTAGTAATTGAGAGCTTTAGCTACCAACTATATTTGTCAAACGATTCCTGAAAATTTTCAACCAAACAATCACACACAATATAAATAGAATGATACTAAAGAATAACGAGAAAACTTTCTCATAAAAAGAAAAACCTCTATTACAAATCCTACTATCATTGGATTAGAAGACACTACTTGAATTCTGTACGAATCACTCATGTAAATTCTTTTGTTAATCTTGCTTGAATCACTCGATTAACCTTACAAGCGATTTTTTTGTATCACATAGAAAATAAAAAAAGAATAATGAAAAAATAAAGAAAGAACACTTAATTTCTTAAGAATAAAACTCTCTCTATACCTTTATAATATGTCCCTGACATTGTATCTTCATTAAGGCTAGGTACATATATAGAGAGTTATAAAAAATTACCCTAATCTGACAAAATAAAAATTTAGGTACGATCAGTTGTATACCCAAGAATTGGGTTAACGTAGGCTTAAATTACAATCAAATTTTAAATTTCAAACAAATATATAAAATATGATAAAATATAAAATACTATACATAAATATCAAATGTTTCTTATAAAAAAAACTTTCAAATTAACAAAACAAGTTAGAGCAATCCTCTTCATTTTTTTTTATATCCTGAAAAACGTCGCAAAATATCTTTATTGTTAATAGTTTCAAATTTATTTTTCGATTTGTGTCACCAAAAAAAACATTTATCCACTCAATTAGTTTCAAATAAATATTTTTTTAATAAATAATTATAATTTTTATATCGAATAATTTGAAAAAAAAAATCTGGTGCGGGCGCTTGGATCTATGTGGATCTGCCAGTGGGTACGACTGTTTCTTCAAAGATTGGCCTGGCCTCCTTTCGTTAGTAGCATCGAATCTCGTAGCATTCCTCGTCCATCTATTCAAAATATATATTTTTGAAATCACAAAAGGATCGAGACTACCAAACACCTTTAAACTTCAGAATAATTCTACTATTTCAAACTTCATTCAGCTACATGAGATCAATTCTCTCCTAGTGTCACAAATCTATATTATATGAAGTAATGGCCTTTTACTGTTCATATATATATATGTGTGTTATATCTATATGTGAGAAAGAGGGAGGGGTTAATGTGAGAGAGAGAGGGGCTGATGGGGCATGGGAGGGCTGATGTGACAAAAGTTTTTGTTTGTGTGTATAAAAATTTTAAAATTTTGAAATATTAAAAATATAAATTGACATGTAAAAAGGGACGTTTGAACTCAAACTATTTCGGAATGATGGTTGAATGTTTGTATTTGATTTATAAAATGATACATAATAAAATTTTAGTTGAGAATTTTAAAAATTTTTGGAATTTTATGAAATTTTTTGATACATTTCAAAATAATTGTATTTTTTTGTACAGTAAAAAGTGTTTTGTAAAATTACAAAAATATAATTTGACATATAAATAATTAGATTTTTGTGCCTTTAGGTACAGATAATTTCTTATTTATCTAATATTTTACAAACGTGTTTTACTGTTCAATGCAATATATATATTATATCTATATAAGAGAGAGAGAGAGAGAGGATAGATGGGGGTTGGGGGTGGCCCGTGCCATATAGCATGGGTATATGCTAGTCATCTTAAATTCTTTTTCAAACGAGCCATGTGAGAGACGACATATTCACGTGGGCTTTTACTTTCATCTTTAGCCTTATTGCGCTTGATGTAAGATTATTTTTGCTTTAAAAAAATAAATAAAAAAAATTTCGATGCATTCCCTTTTTGCCTAGCATTAGGTCTCCCTCTTCCTTTCCTACTCCTGGTAATCTCTATATTTTCACACTTTTTAACCGGTGTCTCCATTAGACGTCTTCTAACATGGCCGAACCATTTTAAACAATTTTATCTCATTTTATCTTCAATTGGTGTTATTTCTAATTTGTCCCTAATCTCCTTGTTCTTAATCCTATTTCTCTTTGTGATCCCACACATCCATTTTAGCATTCTCATATCAGCAACTGCCATCTTCTGAATATGATTATTCATTACTGCCAAATACTCTGATCTATGCAATAACGCTGGTCTTACCGCTACTTTATAATACATTCTTTTTACCTTGAGGAGGACTTTTGATCACACAAGACCCCAGAAGCATTCTTCCATTTGGTCTACCCCGGCCTGAATCTTTTTCTTTATATCATCATCAATCCCTCCATCCTGTTGCACCATAGATCTGAGGTACCTAAAGTTTTGTTTCTCTACAATCTTTTATGTGCCCAAACTTACTTCTCTGTCCCCAGTTATCCTACTTTGGCTAAACTTACATTCCATATATTCCGTTTTACATCTACTTAGCCTAAACCCTTTTGTTTCTAACATTTCCCGCCACAATTCTAACTTAGCATTCACTCATTCTCTTGTCTCATCTACTAAAACAATGTCATCTGCAAATAGCATACACCACGGCACCTCATCCTGAATATACATTGTAATCTCATCCATAGCTAGGGCAAACAAGTATGGGATTAACGCTGAGCCTTGGTGTAGACCAATTGTGATGGAAAATTTCTTAGTCTTTCTGCCAGTCGTCTGTATAGATGTAACGGCTCTATCATATATGTCCTTTTTTGCCTCAATATATACGACACACACTCATTTCGTTTCCAACACTCTCCATAGAATCTCTCTGAGAACCCGATCATATGCTTTTTCCAATCCAATAAACACCATGTGTAAGTCTTTTTGACCTTTTCTATACTGTTTCGTTAGCCTCCTCAAGAGAAAGATCGCCTCCATGGTTGATTTCCCAGGTACGAAATCAAATTGATTCTCTAAAACATTTGTTGCCTTTCTTAGTCGTCTCTCAATAACTTTCTCCCATAATTTCATCGTTTGGCTGATCAATTTAATCCCGCGGTAGTTCGTACAATTCTGAATATCTCTTCTTTTCTATTATATGGGTATAAAATACTTTTCCTCTATACATCAGGCATCTTCTTGCTCTTTAGTACTACATTAAAAAGTTTTGTCAGCCAATTATGCCATCCTTTTCCAAGCACCTCCTAACCTCAATAGGGATACTATCTGGCCCAACCGTTATTCTTCACCTTTTTAGTGCTTCTTTTACTTCCTCCCTACTGATTCTTCTATAGAACATTTGATTCGATTTTTCTCTAGAAGTGGTAAACGACCCTAATTGTATGTCACTACAACTGCTTTCATTAAATAACTTGTAAAAGTAGCTTGTCTAATCCTCATTTATCTCCTCTTCCCTTTGTAACACCTTTTCATCATTATCCTTAATACATTTAACTTGGTTTAAGTCCTTGGTCAGCCTATCTCTGGCTTTAGCAAGCTTGAATATCTCTCTTTCGCCTTCCTTAGTGTTGAGTCGCCTATATAACTCCTCATATGCCTTTACCTCAGTCTCACTAACTATCCTTTTGATTTATCTTTTTGCTTCTTTATACCTCTCTAAGTTCGCTTCATTTCAATCTTTTTGCTAAGATTTAAAACGCTCTCTTTTAATTCTTATTTTATCTTGGATAGCCGCCTCGCTCCACCACCATATCTCTTTCTGTGCCAGAGCACCCCATTTGAATTCTCCTAAGACTTCTTTCTCTACCCTCCTGATACACTTTGCTACCTTATCCCACATATTATTTGGAATACTAAAAAGTTTAAGGAGGTAAAAGTTAATTGTGTTTGGAATGAAGATAAATTGACCAAGGGTAAAAGTTAATATTTAATTTAGTAAAATATTGTCATAAAATAAATCATCATAACTGCTGTTATTTTAATAATAATTAATTTTGATAAAAAATATTTTATTAAAATATATACTTTTAAATAAAAACATTAATTATAAAAAATAATTTATCATAGATTAATATTTCAATAGTAATTAATTTTAACAGCGAATTATTATTTGTTAAAAATTATGTTTATTTTGATACAATAATTTAATAAAACAAATAATTTTAGTTTATTTAAATAAATTATTGATTTTAATAAATTATATTAATTCAATATATAATCTATTAAATTATTTTTTATGAGACATAATTTTCATTTAATAAATATTTTAATAAAATAGATTATTTTAATAAGTCATTATTATTTACTAACAATAATTTTAATTTGAGATAATTAATAATTTTAGTTATAAATTAATATTTCAATAGTATTATTTTAATAAAATAAAGTAAATTATTTTAATAATAAACTATTATTTAGATAAAATAATTTAATAATTAATTAATTTTAGTTTGATTGAATAAATTCTTATTTTATAATATTTATTATAATTATTTAAAGAAAAACATTGCTTAAGTTTTACACGAGATAAAGAAATATTTTACGAGAGTAATGAGAAAATGATAAAATTTTTCTATTACCCTCCGTTACTCACCTCTCATATGAGAGAAATTGTTAATTAAGAATAATTATTACCCCTCATCGTCCAAACGGATGTAATGGAGACTCTAGTAAAATTTACCGTTCGTTACCCCAAAACAAGCATTTCTTATATGTATATAGAAAAATATCAAAACTGGGGGGCTATGGCCACCCATTGCCTTACTATTGCTTCGGCCTTGCACATTATTATTATTTTTTATTTTGTAAATTAAAGCTATTGTAGTGTGGAATAAGCTAATGGAAAAATATAAATATTCTTCATCATACAATAAATGTGTTTAGAATAGTATAAATTTGTAATAATCAGTGTCTCATATTTTATATAGTGAGAAAAAATTTAAATTCTACAGTCTCATAATTTATGTTGTAGAAATTTGTAGAGTTTTTTTTTTTAAACTCCAAACAATGCCATTTAATATATTTATAATATTTATTATATAATTACATATATAAATATTAAATGAGCATCATCCCTGTAATAACTCGAATGAGATAAGGTTGAAATTATGCTTGGTTTTACTAAATAAGAATATTTTTTTTTATTAATGCTTGGCTCATTTGTTAAATTAAATAAGTTGAGGTTTAATGAGACAATTTTGATTCTGTTCATGAATGGTTCAATTCATTGAGGAAGTTGAAGCAAAATACTACCAAATTTTTGATAAAATCAGAATGGAATATGTCCTCTTTTGGGGATGAAACTCTGATGTATTTTTGTACTCGTTCAGTTCTCTGTTTGCAGGGACTTGCTACCTATAATTGTGCCTAGTTCTGTGCTTGACCCCATTTTTATATGTTATGTTTATTGATCGGATGAGTAACATCTTTATGTATGATTAATAATGATAATTTCTATCCTTATTAGACTATCTGTTTGGGATG
Organism: Sideroxylon spinosum; assembly: GCA_003260245.2. Classification (NCBI taxonomy): domain Eukaryota; kingdom Viridiplantae; phylum Streptophyta; class Magnoliopsida; order Ericales; family Sapotaceae; genus Sideroxylon; species Sideroxylon spinosum. The sequence continues at coordinate 24,054,306 of QLOD02000029.1, read as the reverse complement.
CCACATGCGTGTGCCTAAATTCAAGGGCCTCTTATTTAGCAGGTAGAGCAGCTTAGAACTGTCAAACACATATATAAAGAGATACAATCAAAATCACTTCCTCAAAGTAGGGCACAATCAGTGCTCGCAATCTTCTCTTCGACTGTCGCCAAAGCAATTGAAACTCTCGCATATATGGACTTGTGGCCTGCTTGGGTATGGGTTTCGAAGCTATGTTACTGCCTAAGTTCGCGTCTTTCTCCTTTAGCATGTTATGGTATCTAAGAAAGAAATATATATATATATATATACATTTTAGCAGCGGCCTACTTAAGGGCGGACGGAGTTGAGAACTTTTTTCAGTCCTGAGACGTGGGTTCAGCATTAAATTCTGTCATGATTAAGTATTAAATTAGACTAGAATTTTTGTTTTTTTATCATAGGCTACGAGTATTAAAAGAGACTATTATTTGGTATTAGACTAAATTATAGATAATTAAGTTAGAATATTATATATTATTAGAATTAAAAAAACATTTAGATTAAAATTTACTTGAGTTATAGCCCATCTTAACCCATATACTCCTCCGCCCCTCGGCCTATTTAATTTGTATTATATCATATGTATATTTATTTATCCTATTATATAAGCAAACTTTAGGATTATTGATGAGATTTTAAAATCCATGAAACTTTAGTTTAGTGAATTTTTTTTTTCCTCCCTATAGAACCCATGAACTCTTTATAACAACCTGAAATTTCAATGATATTAAAAAAATATTCTTTTATAACTACCACATAATTAAATAATTTTATTTATTTATATTTTTATCTGTCATAAATATCTTTTAACTATCCACTACTTTTATAATTTTTTTTTGTTTTTTTAAATACTACTTAATTAGTTATTATTCATTTAAATTAATATCATTATCTACTTATTATTTATTATATAAGTCACTTTTGTTAATTTTTTTATAATTTATTTTAATTAAAATAAAGTTTTAATAAAAATCATGCCAACTTGTAGTATATAATTGGCAAAACACAATTATATATATAAGTACCAAAACCATTTCTATTTTGCAGATATGTTCTCCTTTTGATAAAAAGGAACCAGTGCCAATTACTAGAGAACATTGGAATCAAAGTGCCAATTACTTCTAAATTGTAATAACATTTCTTAAAGTTATCCAAGTGTGAAGGCATCTGCTCACTATGTCCAAGGGGGAAGCTTGGTTGACTATAAGGGTTACTTGAACTAGTCATCACTTCTTTCACATTTGCACATGAATGCCATTTCAAACTAATCCAAAATTTCATGGCAATTTGCATATAAATATCACACGAAACAAGCCTCATTTTCCATCAATCAATTGACAAACCTCCATCCTAATATATACATGCTAGAGAAAATCCAAGATGGCCTTGAACAAGATTTCACTAGCTTTCCTATCTCTCATAACCTTAGCCTTAGCCCATCCCTCCCATGCCCAAAACTCGCCACAAGACTACCTCAACGCCACAACGCAGCTCGTGCGGAGGTTGGTGTCGGACCTATGACATGGGACAACACTCTCGCCGCATACGCACAAAACTACTCGAATTCAAGGATTAGCGATTGTAATCTTGTCCATTCAGGAGGCCCTCACGGCGAGAACCTTGCAAAGGGAAGTGGTTCGTTCACGGGCACTGCTGCTGTGGGCCTTTGGGTTGCAGAGAAGAATAACTATGATTACAACTCTAATTCGTGCAAACCGGGAACACAGTGCCTGCACTATACCCAGGTGGTGTGGCGAAACTCGGTTCGACTTGGCTGCGCTAGGGTTCAGTGCAACAGTGGGTGGTGGTTTGTGACTTGCAACTATGATCCCCGGGGCAACATCATTGGACAGAAACCTTATTAAAATGTCTTAGTTCTTAATAATTTGTGTTCGAGCTAGTTGTTGATAGCTATATATGGAAAAATAAGCCAACGATGATTGGCAAAAAAATAAAAGTTGGAACAAACATGTGGGGAGATATCAAAATATATATATGTAGGTATGTAATGTTGTTTTAGAGAAGTGTTTTTATAGTTTGTATGGTGAGGCTGATGTATGCATGCTTTGCTCTATTTAATCGTCTGCTTTTTCTTTCCGTTGAAAAGAACTTAATTATAATTGCATAAATCTTTCCCTGTTTATTGGGAGAAGTTAGTGGTTTTACACCGTTTGTTTCCGTATGCGTGGTTAATGACATATAGAGATGTAAAGGAATCAAACTGAGTCAATTAGTAGGATGTTTGAATTAGATATATTAAGAAATTACTTCAACTTCAGATATTTATCTTTCTAGATAAACTCTAGTAATTGTATACTATATTTATTAATTATTAAGGTTCTATTTGTGAGTTTATGAGAGAAAAGAAAAAAAAAACATTAGTTAGCAGAGAGGATAAAAGAAAAGAAATGATAATATTTTTTTTTCTACTTTGTTTGTAAATTTAAGAAGAAAATGATAATTTCTTTCGCTTTATTTGTGAGTTAAGAAAAAAAAAAGTATATATTATTTTATCAATAATTCTTTTAAGAAGTTGGATTCTTGTCGGTTTAATTAACCTTAGGATATGTTTTTTATTTCTTTTTTCTTATTCTTTATTTTATAGGTAAATTTTTCGCTTTGAAATTTTCATTAATTTAATTTTTTCTTCTCTCCATTTCCACCTACTTTTGAAAGGATAAAATTTTTGAAATTGTAACTCATTTATTTTTTTTTCATTTCTTATCTTTTCTTACATAGAAAAACTTGCAAACAAACAAAAAATTCTAAAATATCTTCTTTTCTTTGCTTTTCTTTCCATTTCGTTCCATCCAAACGGACTGTAATTTATCATTCCAAACTTTGGTTTAGTTTAATAATACAAAAAATTTAAAATTATAATTTAGGTTCATTTTATTATTATTTCGAGTCAAGCCCAAATGAATATATTACGGAATTGAATTTAAACAAATTTTAGAGAAGCACAAGCTTAGGTTGATCTTGGATAAAAGTGGCATTAATTCTACCAGGTGGCACCATTGAAAGGAAGGTATCTAAGTGAATGGTAATTTATTTATTTATTTTTACTAAATAAATAGCAGAAATCATACTGTACTAAGAAAATATCATACTGTCCTAAGAAAATTGGGATGACTGTGGTGCGGGATTGAAGTGTAAAAACAGAGTATCATTATTTAATTAAGATAAATTTGATTGAATTAATAAATACTGTTAATGAAATTAGTAAATTTGATTAAATCATACCCTTGACCTCTGTACTTCAACCCTACAGTGCACTCTGCACTGCAGCACTCTGTAAGTCAAGAAAATTTTAGTCCTATATGTTGCCTCTCAACTTTGGTAAGTGTGTAAAATTCTAGCATTTTACGTTTGGAGCTTTCTTCAACGCTCCAACTAGTAGTGAAAAGGGTAGGGTCGGTCCGACTCGTGACTGACTCACCCCACAGCCAGCCCACTCTTGCTGTCCTTTCCCCTCTTTGGGTCAGGTCTGGTTAGGTCAAGGTCACCAACACCTACTCCTAATTTGTCCCAATTGATCCGGAAAAATTTTCAATATTTTTTAGGACTTTTTATTAATCAAATAAAATACTAATAAAATTCATACAATCATGTTAAAATATTTATTGATAAAAAATAACATTTATTAACAAATAAATAATTAAATTTGCATTACAAATTTATAAATGTAGATTTGTGAATAAAAAAAAGGATAAAGTAAATAAATAGATGTATCATTTCATGTCTTACACATTCTAACTAAATTGGCATCTATAAACCTGACTAAGCATGGGATATTTCTAAAAGACGATTAGGATGGGTTTGTAATTTTTTAGGAGATGGGTTTGTAATTTTGTAGGGGTTAATTTGTAATTAAAAGAGAAGGGAAATAACCGTTGGGGGAGGGGGAAGCAACGGCTACCGAACATAAAATAAAATAAAATAAAATAAAATAAATTCAAACGGTTAAAGAACCACTAGGAGAAAAAAAGTAAAAAAGAAAAAGGAAATTCAAAAACGAACGAGTCAAGGGATGGCATCTCGATCCAATCCCTGACCCGAGGGAATAAGGGCAGGGCAGGCCAGGGCTGTACAATAACCGGGGCAAGGGCAAGCCGGCCTTGGGTTGATCCAATCTTTTTACACCACTAACTCTAACGTTGATATAGACATATAATATATGTATATATAGATCGTACATCTCCTGCGATATTTAGAGGTGGAGGGGTTGAAGGTTTGATCAGGGGGCTATTAAATGAGAATACATGGGATGACGGATTGTTGTTCTTCATTTGAAGAACTGATATTGCTTGTAGTAAGAGTAGCTTAGGTAAGTTAGACTACATACTTTAGCAACTAGCATTCTTAAAATATAGCTCTTAACTTCTAAGTCCTTAGATCTTTGGAATCTTACTTTGAATGCAACCAATAGTTGAAATAGTATTAATGCAGTGAGTTGTTCCCAAGTATACATCCCTCAAAATTTTAATAAAAATAATTTAATAACAAATTAATTAAGATATGAATTGTTGGAAACACAAGTGTTGCAAAGTGACCCTTGCGATCTAGAGGTGGACAGGTTGAAGGTTAAGGTTGATTAATTAGGGCCTATTAAATGAGATTACATGGGCAATGGATTTGTGCGGAAATGAAGTAATTCCTTTGTTCATGATCACCATGTTTATAATTTTCTTCTTAGTAACTTGAAAACACAAGAAACTGTTAAAAAGTAGATTCGGAAGGGTTCTTGACCAAAAAGACTCTAAACCTTAGTTAGTCAGAAATCACATAGAAAAGGTGCTTGAAAAGAGTCTATTTTGTGAATAGTGATGAATATACCTTAGTGAATAGTAATGAACGTTTCTTACTTAGTGAACTATTTGAATCATTTATATGTAGGCTAAGAAAAGTGGAAATTAGTGGGCAAAAATTTAACAATAAAATTATGTTAATCCCACTAACTTATGTTTTCAATAACTATAATCACAGTTTATGTTATATTTAATACATATGGTTATTTTCAGAATAGTAAGTGATAAATGATAAATTTTAAAAAAGTAACTATCACATCACGGTCCCTATTGACAAAATAATGTACTAGCAAAGTTACAATATTAAAATAATTAAATTCTAATATTACCTTATAGTTAAAAATGAACCATAACATTAACCTTTCATTATGAAACCAAGTGTTTGTGTTCCGTAATGCAATCTTGTGCTCAGGCCGAGCAGAGGGGATCAGTGCTCAAGGAGAACACTCGTATGCTCTGGATAAATGGCATGTGTCGAGAATATTTTTTGTATTAATAGGATTAGGGCCGTGGCGACCCACGCCATTGAGGCAGTTGCCTAAAGTCTCATAAAAAGAGAAGATCCCCAAAATCTTTAAAAAAGTTATTAATAATAAAAATATTAAATCATATTTTAAATTAATTAAAATTTAATAAATTTATGAAAATTTACACTTTTTCTCCAATTATCAGGTAATAGACTTTTGAACTTTATATTTTAATTCTACCTATATATGTCATAATTATTTCATATTTAATGTGTTATTTATTATTTTTTGATTTTATTTAAAATTCTATCTGATAGACAAAAAAAAAAAAAAAAAAAGGACACCAAGAAAGCCTTTTTTAACTTTCACTTTAACTTCATCTATACATATCATAATATTCTCATATTTAATACATTAATCACTTCTTTTATTTTATTTAAAATTGTATGAATCCAAATAAATCTCTAAAAATTTCACTCAAGACCTTTGAATTTTTAGACAACCGAACTGGATTATTGTTTTTCTTTTGAAGAACTAAGATGACTTGTATTAAGATTAGATTAGTAGTTATTGTTTTTCTTTTGAAGAACTAAGATGACTTGTATTAAGATTAGATTAGTAAGTTAAAACTACGTAGTTTAGCAACTAGCATTCTTAAAATTCAACTCTTAACTTCTAAGCCCATAGACTTTTTGAATCTTCCTTCGAACGCAACCAAATTGTTGAAGTAGTATTAATGCAGTGAGTTGTTTCCAAGTACATCTAGCCTCAAAATTTTAGTAAAAATAATTTAATATCAAATTAATCAAGATACGAATTGTTGGAAACACAAGTATTACGTACAAAGTGACCCTTGAGATATTCCAAGTCCAGTATAAATTAAAGTTTCATCTGCATGCTAAATTTATATTATTAATTTCTCCGATATACTTGCTAGCAAACTAAGATGATACCAATTAAGTTCCTATCAAAAATGGGTATCTACAATATCCAATTTCAAGATTCTACCGTTAAGGTTAGGGTGGTAGACCGTGCTGATATCTTCGACATGGGTCTTTCCGAGTTAAAATCTCAGATGGGAACTAATGCAGTTGTCGGGCTTGTGATTGAATTCAATTGTTCAATTTTGCAACTCTGCGCAGGAAGTGTCTGCTTGGTGGTTCTTCTACGTCACATGGAAGCTAATATTCCCCAAAGTCTGAGGAATTTTCTGGCTGACTCTCAAATCTGTTTTGTAGGTGTTAATATGAGACATAACCTCTATGTGATTGCCTACCGTTATTTGTTGGAATGTAGAAGTGGAGTGGAAGTGGGTGAATTGGCTGCTAGGGTTCTTAAGAAACCCGGCCTTAGCTCGAGTGGACTCCCAGCGTTAGCAGCAGAGGTTGGGCTCTCCCTTGTGGAACCTCCATGCATATGCATGGATTCCATTTCACAGACATCCCGGTTTTTCTCGCACGAACAAATTAAAATTCTATCTTGGAAAGTTGTTGCTTCGTATATGGTCGGGAAGGAGTTGTTACTTTCACTTTAATGTTTTGTTCTTATTATTTTTCAGATATCTATGTTATTGGGTTCTTATGTTTCTGTAATTATTGCGGTTTTTCTCTTGGGCTGAAATGTTTCGGTATTTGGTCATTTTTGGTCATGCCGCTGTCGTCCAAGCATGCACGTGCTTTAAAATTAAGGCAGATTTGCCCTTAAATATTTTGGGAGCGTTATGATATCGATTCAAACATGTTATCTTCTTAAATGCTTGAGATTATGGAGGCCTTTCCCACACATATATATATATATATATATATATTTTTTTTATATCAGAAATTATTTGTATCTAAAGGCACAAAAATATAATTTAATATGTAAATAAATCAAATTTAAAAATTGTAAAAATAACTTATAAAATTAAAAATCAGTATGTAAAATATATCAAGATAGTAACAGAAAGACAACTAAAGTGGAAAGAAAAAATAATAATAAATTCGATCATTGAGTAAATTCAACGATTAAAAATTATCTAAATTCAAAACTTTTAGTAAATCTAAAGAATGTAAAAGTATTTGTATTTAAAATTTCAGTATTAAATACATTAAAATTGAAATTATAAGTGAAAAAAAAATTTCGAAAGGCACAAAAATATATTTTGGTGTAAAAGCGAATGTTTAAAACTAAAAAATCTTAAAAAATTTCAAAAGAAACTTTAAAAGTTTTCACTTTTTGGTATAACTATTAGTCCAATTTTTAAAAAGTCTGTTAAAATTTGTTGAAAAATAACAAAATTTTAGTTGAGAATTTGAATATTTTTGGGATTTTATAAAATTTTTTGATATAAATAGCAGTCGAACTTTTTAAAAAATTCACCCAAATTTGTTAGAAATAAAAATAACCCCAAATAAAAATAGATACTTTTAAAAGAAAAATAATCCTAATAATTGAACAAATTCATCGATTAAAAATATTCCAAATTCAAAAATATAAGGGACGTATGAACTAAAAAAGGGACGTTTGAACTAAGATAACTCCAAAAAAAAATTCAAAAGAAATTACTTGTGCAAAAAATTTCTTTAACTTTTAATTTTTTTAACATTTCAAAATTTCAAAATTTTTTCACATAGTACAAACAAAAACTTTTGCCACATGGGACAAAAGTCCCCATCAACCCTTCCTTTCATATCGATAAATACACATGCATATATATATATTAAACAGTAAAACACCCATTTTTTATATTTTATATATATATATATATATATATATGACCTTTGTGGAATTTGATCCTTTGATTTATTAAGGGCTTATGCTATGTTCCGTATATAAGAATGGAATAAATTAAAAGTCAAGCTCACTTCAACCTATTATCATGTTTAATATAAAAAAAATTAAATTGGAATGTTATTGCATGATAATAATTATTCCTATATTAAGTGGGATAAGATAAGATGAGACGTGTGCAAAAAAAAGAAAAAGAAAAAATTAAACAATTTGAAAACTGAATCAATATGATCATTTCGGTTATAGTTGATTCAGATCTATCTCATATTCGAATTGGTTTTAGGTTAACAATTTGACGAACTGATATTTTCGATTTGGTTCTCAAGCTAGTAGGTATTCAATCCGAATCGAAAGTAATTTGACCTAATAATATATAATTATATATGATATAATATTGTAAGGCCAAAAAAGAAATATGATATATATTATATATGAAATAATAAATAAAACGTGAATTTAAAAGCTTTCGAAGTCTTGATTGCTTCAAAGTGCAAAACCAACACAGTAAACAAAGACAAATTATAGAGGGAGAGATCAGAATTATAATTGATTGGCTTGATTGCAAAAGCCCAATAATAAACAGAGAGTAAAGAGAAACTGCAAGTTATATCGAACTGGAATTCAAATGGCTAGATTGCAAAAATCCAATAATAAACATATAGGCGAAAGAAAGTGCAACTCTGCAAGTTATGGAACTGGAATCCGAATAGCCAAAAGTTTCGGGTCTAATCCGTAAATGAACTTGATCCAATCCGAATTTAGTCTAAACCGATAACCGAACCGATTCAATCTGATTTTTTTTCAATTCGGTAAAATTTCGTTCCAACTTAAAATCAATTCGGTTTTGCATCTAAATTTCAGGAACCAAAAAAAATAAGAGTTAAGTACGAACTCAAATCGAACTGACCACTGTATACCTTCAAAAAAGATATTTTACAATTTAATTGATGGAATTGGTATTCCTTTGTAACTAAAATTTAGTCCAAAAGTTGAAATAAGTTAAAAAAGAAAAATTACATTGTAATAAAAAATTTCTCCCAATTATTTTATTTGGTTGTAAAATGATCATTTTATTTTTCAACCTTATTTTTGAACTAAATCCAAACTTATGTTGTAAAATGATTGTTTTATCCTTATATCTTTTTTTTTTTTGCCTTCTTTTTCTTTATACAAATTCTTATTTTGGGATTCGAAAAGATTAATAAAAATATTCATCCATATTACTTAATAACTAAACAAATTTTAATTCGATCCAAACTTGATTTGTAAAATAACTATTTTACCATGAGTTCGTTTTTTACCCAAATTATATTTTGAGCTTCCTAAGAGGTTAAAAAATATTTATCGATGTGTTTTTTAATAACTAATAAAATTTTATCTTAATCCGAATTCAAATCATAATATGATGATTTTACACCTAAGTCATTTTTCCCAATTCATTTTCTAAGCTACCCCAAAGCTGAAAAAAGTCTTTCATATATTTTTTAAGAGTTAAAAAATTTTAGTTAGATTTGAATTTAAACCATAAAATGACTATTTTACCTTTGGGCTTATTTATGAACCAAATTTGTATTTTAGGCATCTTAAAAAATAAAAAAAATACTATCGGCATGTTTCTTAGTAGTTAAAAAAATTTTAATCCAGGTTAAACTTGACTTGTAAAATGACAATTTTACTTCTCGATCTCTTTCTTCTTATATAAATTCACGATCCAAAAATAAAGTTTATCTTTATAATTTTTAAAATATTTAAGTTAGTTATTATTATTTTATTTTATTGTATTTAAAATATTTAATCAAATTATGAAATTTTGAAATGTCCATTTTTTTCTATTATTTTATGATGGCAACCAATTAACACAAAGATATGGAATGATCCATTTCATTCTCACTTTTTATTTCATTTTATTTTAATACATTTCTAAGTACTAAACATATCTTTAAACACTACTAGAAAAGACCATTTAGATATGGCTTAAAGTGGTAGCCAAAAATTGAAGAGCCATAGTCAAAAGGTTTGGTTACAGTTTGACTACTGCCCATCAACGGTAGCATCTGCTCAGTGGCAAAAAAATTTTTTGGCTGCGGTCCATCGCTGTAATTATGTACCAACAGCGACAACTATGTTATTGGCTGCGGCATGTATGTAATGGACAATAAATGAATTTTGAAACTATTAGTTATTGGAGGTATAACTTTTGGTTACGACAAGAGCACTGGTAAATATTATTATATTAATTTATTTTTAAAAAATTTTGGTTACGGTTTTGGCAATGGCCAATATAAAAAATTATATTATTTTATTTATAAAATTGAATATTGCTCATGGTCGTAGTAAAAAAGTTAATTTAATTTTACAAACTTTTAACAACGGCTTTGGAAGTGAACAATACTAAAATTTTATTATTTTATATATAGAGTATTGGTTACTATCCATGAGTGTAGCCAAAATTTTAATTATTTTTAAATTCCAATTTGATTTTTAGTAATAAATTTTTTTACCCATACAATTAACTTTAAATCTTCAATGAATAATCAATTTTAATTATTACATGGTACATATAATTCAATGCGTGCTATAAATTACAATAAATTAACAAAAATGTATCCGATTACATTAATATAAACAAAAGTACACAGTAACATCAAAATCCATAATGCGATACGAAGAAAATTCATATTCCAGTAACACAGCTTCATCCGTAATACAATATCAAAAAAACAACCTGAATAGTGTACTTAAAAAAAAAAAACGGAGTTAACATCCCTAATACGATATTAAAAAAACAAAATTAACTCCGTACTAATCTTGACCTGAATTCCTGAAAGAAAAATAAAATAATGATTAGTTTAATAAACCAATTAAACACAATAAAAAAATTAAATGTTAAGCAAAATAGTTTGCCCTAGTTATGAATGAGATTACAAGACATATTCAGGATGAAGTACTATGATGTATACTATTTACAGATGATACTATTTTAGTAGATGAGACGAGAGAAAAAGTGAATGCTAAGCCAGAATTATAACAGGAAACATTAGAGATAAAAGGGTTCAGGCTAAGTTGATGTAAAACGAAATATACAGAATACAAGTTTAGTTAAAGTAGGATAATTGGTAACATAAAAGTAAATTTAGATATATAAAAGATTGCAGAGAAAGAAAACTTTAGGTACTTTAGATCTATGATGCAACAGAATGGAGGGATTGATACTGATATAAGTTACAGGATTTAAGTCAGGTGGACCAATTGAAAGAGTGCTTTGGAGGTCTTGTGTGATCAGAAAATCCCTGTTAAGGTGAAAGAAATGTATTATAAGGTGGCGGAAAGACCAGCGTTGTTACATAGATCAGAGTATTGGACAGTAAAACATAATTATGTTTAGAAGATGGTAGTTGCGAAGAAAAAAATGCTAAGATAGATGTGCGAGATTACAAGGAGAGATAGAACTAGGAACGAAGAGATTAGGGGTAAGGTAAGAATAGCACCGATTGAAGATAAAATAAGAGAAAATCGATTAAGATGATTTGGTCATGTTAGAATATGTCCAACAGAATCACCGGTTAAAAAATTACTAGGAGTAGGAGAGGGATAGGGAGAGCCAAGAGAATTGGAAAGAAACTATTAAACATGACTTTACCTATATGAATCTAATAGAAGACACGGTCACAAACAGATTTAATTAACGTCGTTAAATTCATATAGTCGATCCTACATAGTGAGAAAATGTTTGGTTTGGTAAAGCAAAATAGCATTCAAACGAATTTGTCATTGAAAAACTAAGTATAATTTGTTGGTAGAGAAAAATATCGACTATTATAATTGAGCTTTTCTTACTTTAGCCAAACAGAACATAAAATCTAAAAGTCACATCTATCTCTGATTATTCTTTCCAGTATAAAATGTAAGTATATGATACCTAGTTCCCTGTGAATAAGAAAAAATGATTCCCTGTGCATAAGAAAAAATCAATCGCATACTCAATTGTTCTCAATGCACATACATACATGTGTTTGATAAAGGAAAAAACAAAATATCATAAGAAGGATACGTAAGAGCTTAGCTTTCATTCTCTTTTCCCTGCAAAAAAAAAAGCAGTTGCAAGGTAAAGCATAAATAAAGTAATTTTCTTTCCTTCTGCTTCAAAAGTTGAAGGATTCGAGCAACAGCATATCACATTTTCTTCAAGTTTGGCTGTAATTGGAAAAATGGGGGACAATAAATGCATCCTTAAAATATAACTTCCATTTGAAATACTTTCTTCATTTTCTTTTCTAACCCTCATTTTCCCTGAGAACTAAACAGAAACGCCAAATCAAGAGACCACATAGTAGAAAGGAATTCCACGGAACAAAAAAAGATGAAAACGATGAGTGACACTTCTTTTTTTTTCCACTGTAAATGTTTCACATTGACCAATATTTTACATCCAAGATCTCTTATAGGAAAAATGGATTTTCTAGTCATATTCCATTGTTTGGCTAATATTCAAAGACATGTTTTTGGAATAAAAAAATTATAATAAATTATATCAATATCTTTCTTTAGCCAATGGAAACCCTCACCGCTGCCATTAGTTAGGAACAGTACTAATACCTTTTTGATAAGTCTACAAATTATGAGCAATACAAATTTGTTTGTATAACCATGATAAATAAATCAGCAAAATAACAATATATTGACAGAAAAAAAAAAAAAAAAAAAAACTAGAAAATGCAAGTTGATTAAATAGTACAGCCACACTTGCTTTCTAGCTCAAAAGTCTCCCAAATTGTTTACCCTATTACCTCCAGGATTCTGAAGGCCTCCCAAGCAACATAAGAAAAAAAGTGATATTATTTATGCATATTGTCAAACATGTGATGGGCGCAACAAATGGAAAGCATGTTTAGACTGCAAGGATAAAAAGTGATGAAACTATGCATTGATTTGGATAAAATCACTCAAACAATAATATAACCCCGCTATGCCCACGCACAGTATAAATTATACGCATTTAACTCGAAACAATTTCACAAAGTTGACGCAATTGAAGAAAACAGACCTAAAAATGACAAAAAGAAAAATAATGGTCTGCGAACCTCTATGGCAAAGTTATTCTACGATCTCTATATCCAATGCCCTACCTGAAGCTCATCTAGCTAGATTTGTATTTATAAAAAAATGAGATTCAACAGATCCTAAAGCACACCACCTTTAGCAAGACAACTCTCTACCTAATAGGCAATTGGTAAGCTCAAAGCTAAGAAACTTAGCACAGTTTTAGTAATTAAGCTACTCCACAGCTCCAATTATAAACTGAAAACATAAATAAACTGCATAAGAAACAAAAAAAAAAAAAAAAAAAAACTTCAACAAAACAGCGAAGATCTGCGTCGGACGAAAAGAACATGAAAACGTATCAATGCAACCATTCAAATTCAACTGATAATCTGTACCGTCATCCTCATCCATATTATTTAGGTTTTCCAGAGCTCAAAGGATAAGCTCAGATCGCCAAAGATCTGAAAATAGTAGTGATGTATATATATCTATATATATACAGACTTGCATATATTTAGAGGGAAATGTATGGATGTTAAAGAAGATATACAAGGATCCGAACAGATCAAACAAATTGAATCAATTAAATACATAAATAGAGGCAAATTGCAGATTGATTTACCGTCAATGAAGCTCTGGATAAGCCCATAAATATCGAGACGAGAAGGCTCTCTGCGTAGTTGTGGTCGAGACGAGAGAATGAATTATGGCTACTCTCTTATGCAGTTATGCGATTGAGGATGAGCCGAAGCAAACAAATTGACGAATCCAAATGTGAAGAAGACAATTACACATTAAGAGAGAGAGAGAAAATGAGAGGGGAAATGAAAAATCTAAAAAGAAAATTTTGAAATTAATTAGGGTTTTGGCTTTTCCATTAAAATCGTAGCAAAAATACGAAAGTTAAAAATTTATTAGTAATTACTAAATAAAAAATGTAGTCAAAATACAGAAATTAAAAATTTATTAACTATCATAAAATTAGAGATGTAACCAAATAGAGAAGTTATATAACTTTTTGTTGCTGTGTAAATATTAATAACTACTGTTAAATATTTGACTACTTTTTTAATTATGATTTTTGTTGAGTAGTGATCAATAATATTCTTTAACCTTGATAATGTGCCGTAACCAAATAGCCAAAAGACCATTATTTAGTAGTGGAAGTATTATTTAGCTTGGGTATCATAAACTGGTTTTTTATTTTTTTAAATTTATTTTCATTTTTTATGACTATTTTTATTTTCAACTTTTTTTGACTAGTTTCTATAAAATGTATTTTTTTTAAGTTGTGGTTTTTAGCTCATAATTTTAAAATGAATATGAATTTTTAATTTTTTTTGTTTTTTTTTCTGTAAATACAAATAATATGCTTAAAAGGTATAACTTAAAAAATTTTAAATTTTAGTGAAAAAGATCATATCAGGAAAAATGTAAACTAAAAAATAAAAATAAATAAAAAAATAAAAACCAATTATGATACTCAAACCAAGCCCACAACATCATAAATCCCAAATCTTGGCGTTTGTTTGTAACGATTTTACCGAATAAATAATAACATATTCTAATCTTAAAACCGTTAATTGAGTTGATAAATATTGTTACAAAAATGCAATTAAAAGAGTGAACTTCAATTAAAAACAGAGTTAGAACATCCAATAATGCAATTCTTACACAATTTAATTGTTTAAAAAAAATTTCAAGGAAGAAAGAAAATGTAATTTAACTAATAAACTTGAATTTTGTAAAAATAATTGTGATAAAAAATAAAAATGTTTGTAGTAAAATAAGTAATAAATACTCTGTATTAAACTATCAAAATTTAATCATAAATAGGAAATTAGTGCTATGTATTAATTGGGTATAGAAACCTATATGCCAACTTTATATAAGAAAACTTGCAAAAAAAAAAAATTACAAGGAAAAAAAAATAAATGCTTTACTCTCATGTGTGACGCACCTCTTTATTAAAAAAAATAAAAAAAATACACATTTACTCATTTTTGCGTCCGACACTTCTTTTTTTTCCTCCTTATGTTATGTTAGTTTATTTGGGTGATTGAACATTTAATTTTATTTTTGCATTAAAAATATGAGGGAGTATTGGTGGTTTAAAAATTATTATATATTATATATGTATTTTGCTTGGAGGATTGACACAACTCCCATTTGGTAACTCTTTATTTTTTTGTTTCTCTATTTATATTTTTAAAATTTTATAAATTGATAACAGAAATTTATTTGTTAAATTTGCTTACGTTTTTTTATTTTTAAAAAATTAAAAACTCAAACAAAAATACGTAAACCAAAAAAAAGTGTCTTTACTCGATTTTTTTCTATTACAAATATTGTCAATTTTAACATTTTATCTATTTCTATTGCAACATATGAAAATAAATTATTTTATTCAAATATTTTATTAAATTAGAATTATTTTAATAAATAATATAATTAAATATGAAATATTAATAAATTATTTTTCATAATGATAAAATTGAATTAAAATATTTTAATTTAATTTTGTAATCTAATCTAATTAAAATAAAATATATTTTATTAAATTATTTTTAATAAATATCAAAATTAAAATATTTTAGTTATTATGAAATATATTTTATTCAATTATTTTTAATAAATAATATAATTAAAATTTTATTTAATATATTTTATATTTATTGAATTAAACTAATAAGAAATATATTTTATTAAACTAAATTAATTTTTAAAAACTAATAAAATTGAATATTTTAGAAAGATAAAAAAATTAATAATTATAAGTAAAATTATATTTCTAAACGTAATTTTTATATTTTAAAAAACGATAACAAAAAACAAAAAATAAAAAATATAAATAAATAAATAAAAATAAAAAAACGACAACATTATCAAATGATTTCATAAGTGTCTCACTTTTTGGTTATTCGATAAGTTTAAAATAGATCATTGTGCTGTTATTTGCTTTATAAATGATAATTTCACTGTTATTTAGGATAATTTTTTTTTTACAGTCTTTAAACACGATATATTTTTAAATTAAATTATATATATACATTTTTTTTATTTATTAAAATTTAAAGATGTAATAAAAACTCGCAGCATTGTGCGAGATGTCAATCTATTTAAGATAATATTGTAAGAAGATAATCGAGGGGAATAGCTGACTTTGACGATTGGACAGATAGCCGTGGAATTTTGCAGGAGAGAAAAAACTACGATTAACGATGACAAACAGAGAGATACATAGACAAAGCAGCAGACATGGGCGGAGCCATGTGAACGCAAGACGGCAAGACACATTTGACTTTGCACATAAAATTACTAAAATATTTTTAAAATTTTAATTTTATTTAAAAATTAAATTAATTTAAAATTAAAATATTAAAAAATTAAGGTTAATTTAAAATTTTCAGTATAATAAAAGTGTATAAAAATTGAACTCCTATATTTTTTGTGAAATAAATATTTTTTTATTACACTATTAAATACTTTTTTTTGTGCATAATATAAAAAGTTTAGCATAATAAATTCTATAACTAATAAAACTTAATAACGATTATTTTTTTTTTTTACTAGCGAGAGGCATCTCCAAGTCTTATGTTATATGACGAGTTAAATTATAAAACTATAAAAAAATATATTTGTCGATTTAATGTCTAATAATGATTTTATCTTTTCTTAAAAAATAACATTATTTCTTCTTTACACTTTATCCCGACATAATTTTTTTTTTTTTTCTTGTTATCTTCTTTTTAAATATTTAGTATCTGGTGTCCATTAGAAAAATCTTGGATTAGTAATTGGACCAATCCTAACAATAAAAGTAATGGTCAAAATATATATTTTTTTTAATTCTTCAATATTATCTTGTAGCTTGAAAAAGTTTGACCTTTAGCTAGTGACATGCAATGGCGCTTTCATATTGCCGGGTAAAAGATGCCTGTAATGGTGCAAGTTCCTGCGGTGAGTTCTCCACCTCTGAATCAAGAGTGGAACTCACCTTAATGTGGACCCCACCTGTAGTTGCCTTTTACTGTAAGCTCCCTTGTTCATCAACCCATTTTTATAAGTATTTTATCGTGTAATAGGGATTGAATTGAATTTAATGGATGTTTTTTGAATTTTCAGTTATATCTATAGACATTAATGGAGGAAGAAAGTTTGTGATATAAAACAAAAGAAAAATATAATCTGACCATCATATTTCCACCAAGTGATTAAAATTTTAATTAATTAATGAATTAATTTAATTCAATTGAAATGCGTTTAGGTTGAGCTTCATCAGTAAAATTTATTCATTAAAAATCAAATCTTGATTATTCAAAAAAATAAATAAATCAAGAACTCATTTTTTCTTTTCCTTTTTTTAAAGAAGAGGGCAACACACCCATAGTTTATAATAACTGCTCCTATGTGCTTACCATGTCAAGTTGTCGACAACGAGTCAAATACCTGAACGTTACCGTAATTTTACCAAAATAATAAACCTGACTACTGTGAATCAACAGTTTTTACAGAGAAAAAAAAAAACACTTTCTAAAATAATTGAAACAATCAATAAATTATTCAAGAGAACATAATTAAATATGCATTATCACATCCAAACTTACAATGGTATTCAATGGTTTAACATGCATGTGAGCACTTAAATTGTGAAAAGAGTAAAAATCACTTAACATGCACCTAAGCAAACCCAACTTGCTTACTTAATACCGGATCAAATATATGAGATTGGGTAAATGAATAGCCTCTTTTTTTTTTGGCCCTTTATTTTGAATACGGTTTCATGATAAATAACAAAACACGCTACATCAAAATTCTCTTGTCGTGGGGGAACACACGTCACCTCTTGAAATAATTAACCCCTAGAATAAAATGAATGATATCCTATTAATATATTAGTTATTTTATTTTATTTTATTTATTTATTTTAAATTCTTCTTCGTCACCCAATTGCTGTTATAATAAATAACGAGGTGTCGCTTAAAGATTAATTATAGAGGTTTAATGAATGTGAAGTTTATTTTAAGGAAATATTTCCACAAAAAGCAAAGATACGGAGGGCATTTGGTCCATGTTCATCAAAATTGTGCACGAAAGATCTGTCACTTCGTGACATAATCCAAAGAATAAAAATGAATAATCTCCATTGATTATACAGACAACAAATAGCCTCATACTTAAAATTTGAATGGCAAATTAACAACAAATGCTTCAGAAATGACCAAGACATTCTGATCCCAGTCCACCTAATTTTAATCTATGTACGTTTTATCTTTATTATACATATATGTATATATTCAAGCAAGAAACTGCGGTCAAAAATAATATAAATAGTACATTAAAATAAAAGAAAATCAACCGTATTAGGCTCCGGGAATTGGGTGTAATGAGGCCTCATCGATCTCTCTTTCTCACACCTCTCGTCTTTATTCCATTAACTAATGACTCTCATGTACGCAATTGACCAATTTCTGTGGCGGTATTGCATTTTCCCAAACGAAATGATGATCTGTAGATACAAATCACAGAAATGAAAGCAAGCTTCTTGACGTTTTTAAAATGTGTTTTTGGTGATAACCATCTCAGTTCCACTACGAGCCACTCGTTTCCGAAAACAACATGTAAGGGGAAAATTAAGCGGTTCGGTACACAGATTTAGATAGGATACTTTTCTAGCCAAGGCATTTGTTTTTTTCCCCAAGTTAGCTCGACCTTTGGGTAAGAACGTAAACCGTTAGAATACCTGCTTAATAAATAATTGTTATTATTAAATTCTTTTATTTTTTAGTTATCATTACGATCTTGAATTTGTTTATTTTTATTTTTTGTTAGAATACCAAATTCGTCTCACGCCAAACCTATAAAACTTGATTAAGCATAATTAATTAAATTATGTAGAACTCGTTTTCACAAATCCATTAAATAAATGATTTAAAAAAAAATTAAAATCCTGCAGTGCAAAAAAATTATATAAATACTCAAAAAATCTATATTTATAACAACCCACAAATAATGCAATACTCAGAAACTCATTACATAAGTATAACTTTCATAACTTTAAGTTTTTGTAAACTAATAAAGTAAGTTAATATAATTATCTCAAACGAAATTAAACATATATGTGTATAACTAGGGGTGTAAAAAAATTTGAAGAATTCGAAAACCGAACAAACTCGATCACCTTTGTTGAGGTCTATATAAATTTCGGTTCAATTCTGGGTTAAAAAATTATAAACTGATATTGTCGGTTTCATTCCCATTTGAATCGTAAATAACTCAAGCTGAACCAACCCAAAAATATAATATTTGTGTAATATTCTAAAGTGAATAACATTAGTGATATTATGGAATTGTATTTTATTATAAATTGTACTAAATTTTAGTCAGTTTCTTTTAAGTGATTTATCTTGATTTTTTTTTTTATCATAAAACTTGTTTGCTCCATATATTTTTTTAGGTGATAAATGTGTAATAAATATCCTCGAACAAAAATAGACTCGACCCAAAGTGAATTAAACCGAAAATGGACCCGTTCTAATCTGAACCAAACTGAACTAAATCTTGATTTTTTTTATCATAAAACTTGTTTGCTCCATATATCTTTTTAGGTGATAATTGTGTAATAAATATCCTCGACCAAAAATAGACTCGACCCAAAGTGAACTAAGCCGAAAATGGACCCGATTTAATCTGAACCAAACTGAACTAAAAATCGAGCCGAGTCGGTTCTAATTTAAAATTTGGTCAGCTTCCAGTTCAAATTTTAGAAATAAAAAAAAATTGATTTGATTAGGGGTTAAGTATGAACCTGAACAGAACTGATCAATACACACCTCTATGTATAATAAACAAATTATATGTATCAATTTCAAATTTAATTAAATTTTAAACAAGTTTAATATGTTTTGGAACTCGTTAGATATTTAAATCAATACTATATTTTCTAGAAATCTATATTTTATCATATTAAATGGATAATTAGAAAGTATCTTACATGTATCGAATATCAAGTATCATATAAGTAAAAATAAGTATCGAATAACAATTATCCAGTATCTATAGGTATATTTCAAACTTATTCCAAATGCTTATATGCATTAAATTTTAATCTCGAATCGATCACTATTAGAACATTTATTAATGAATTTTTAACAAACTAGATGAATAAGTTGAATACGTTTTAGAACTCATTAGGTATTTAAATCAATATTATATTTTATATTAAATGGCTAATTAGAAAGTATCTTATAGGTATCGAGTATCAAGTAACATATAAGCAAAAATGAGTATCGAATAATAAATATCGACTACCTATAGCTATATTTCAAACTTATCCCAAATGCTCATATGTATTAAATTTTAATCTCAAATTGATTACTAATAGAATATTTTCTAATGAATTTTTAACAAACTAGATGAATAACTTTCAATGGCATCTCTCCTTTGGGTGGCTATGCCATCGCTTTTATAGTCAAATGTTTC
>QLOD02000029.1:24003808-24033613 GCA_003260245.2 Sideroxylon spinosum | reverse complement strand
ATGTGAGTCATTGTATGAATGTGGAGGAGATAATAGTGGATGAAGCAGTTGATGAGTTGAGTAGAAAAACAATCACACTCCCAAATCTCGAGTCTCTGCTTTTGGCAAACCTACCAGCACTGAAGAGCTTACCAAGGGCATAATGGTCTGTGGATCACTGGAAGGAATTGAAGTAGATCACTGTCCCATGTTAAAGATATTGCCTCTTTCTTATTTGCACCCGGATGGCTGCCAGCAACAAGCATAAGCCCCACCGGAACTTGAATTTAGTAGAGGAAGTACAGAATGGTGGGAAACTCCGAAATGGGATGATTCCTACAAAAAAACAGCTCTTGAGCCTTTTTGTCAGCTATGGTGGTATTAAGTCTATATCAGCTTTTTCTTTTTCTTTTTTTTTTTTTTTTTTTCGTATGTTTTGGGCGGCGACGTTTTTGTAAATTATCAACACAACTTTTAAGGAGTATGTTGTTTTAAACTGAATCATCCGCCATTATGTCACCATATTTGAGTCTATTGGGTTTTTTTTTTTCCTTTTAAGTTGAATTCACTAACCAAAATAGAGTTACAGTGCATTGTTTCATGTCCTATGGTTACAGTTCCAATTTACTATACACTAAGGTAAATAAATATTGGTAAATAAAATGAAGTGTTGGAAAAAAAAAAAAGTACTAAATTTTTTCTTTTATTGTCCCAGTTTAAGTAAGTGAGAAAAAAGAAATTAAAACAGCAGTTTATCAACACATTGAATTAATTTTCATTTATCTTGTTACTTATTTAAAAATAAACATGTACAAATTAATAATTTGTGTTTACATTTTATTGACAAACTTAAAATCCAAAAATGGGATAAGAGAATCTCATGAGGTTTCAGGTTGATTTTAACACATGTTGAGCCCACCGCCATCTTCTTTTTTTTTTTTTTTTTTTTGAAAGGTGAATAAAATTATATTAGGGGAACAATATAGTACAAGGACACAGGGCATACCTCTGAAAATTACATTATCATTGTTCTAAAGAATAGTCATTAAGCTCAAGCACAAACACAATAAAGGGAAACCAATATGCTAACTGTCAGGTTGACTTCAGAACTTTGCTCGTTAGAAAAAGAACCCACCCTCGTCCTCATTTGAGTCATGATTTATACGACTTACTTCTAGGCTTAATTCGAGAAATAAAAAATTAATTTTTTTTATTTGAGAAGAAAAAGAAGTTAATTTTTTAATTTTTTTATTAATTTAACATTTTTGTCATTTTAAGTTTAACAAAAAATTTACGACTTACTTTTAGGCTTAATTCGGAAAGTAAAAAATTTAATTAATTTTTTTTTTGTTGTATTTGAGAAGGAAAAGAAGTTAACTTTTTATTAAGTTAACGTTTTTTCATTTGAAGTTTAAAAGATATATAAAAAAATTCAATTAATTTTTTTTGTGAGAAGGAAAAGAAGTTAACTTTTTATTAATTTAACATTTTTATCATTTGAAGTTTAAAAGAAATATTTTAAAAAAAGTCAAAAAATTAGTAGTTTCAGCTACTAGTTATTTTTGTCAAATGGTGCATCAAAATTTCGAACTAAGCAATCACGAACAAGATAAATAGAATGACACCAACGACTGACGAGGAAACCCTCTCACAAGAAGAAAACCTTTAGTACAAATCCCACTATCAACATATTACAAGACACTACTTAAGTTCTGTACGAATCACTCAAACAAATTCTTTCCCTAATCTTGCTCGAATCGTTCGACTAACCCTATAAGATGCCTTTTTGTATCACACAGAAAGTACAAAATGAATAATGAAAAGATAGAGAAAGAAAACTTAAGTTCTCAAGAATAAAACTTTCTCTATACCTCTATAATATATCCTAAGACATTGTATTTTCATTAAGATTGGATGCATATATGTAGAATTATAAAAAATTACCTTAATTTGGCAAAATAGGAATTTCAGTACGATCAATAGAGTACCCAAAAATTTGGGTCAGTGTAGGCATAAATCACAAATAAAGTTTTAAATTCCAAATAAATATATAAAATAAGATAAAATATAAAATACTATGCATTGATATCAAATGTTTCTTACACAAAATAACATTCAAATTAAAAGAATAAGTTATAACAATCCTTTTCGGTGTTTTATATCCTAAAAATGTTTCAATAATAGTTTTATTATTAATGGTTTCAAATGCCTCTCTCAATTTGTGTCACCAAACAATGATTCATTCACTTAATCACTTTCAAATAAACATTTTTTTTTATAAATATTTATAATTTTTCTTATATCGAATAATTTAAAAAATAAAATCTAGCGTGGGCGCTTGGGTCCTTGTGGACCCAACAGTGGGTACGACTGTTTCTTAAAAGATTGGCGTGGCCTCCTTTCGTTGGTAGCTTCGAATCTCATAGCATTCCTTGTCCATTTATTCAAAATATATATTTTTGAAATCTCCAATACATCAAGACTACCAAATACCTTTAAAATATAACGACAAAACTATTCGGTAATAAAAAATACTACCGAGTGTGCTCACCACGTCCATAAAAAAGCAGTCGTTCAAGCCTGAAAAGGAAAAGAAAGTCAAAAGGAAAGGCCGAGGAGGGTCCTCGACCACAATCCCTCAGATGATAAAGTCAGAAAAGAATGAGAGAGTAAATTAACAGCACTTTGTGGACAAATAGCGAGCGTACCTTAAATTTGGAGTTTTGTGTCCTATTTATAGTCCGAAGATAGTAATATATTAATTAAAAATAAGTG
The DNA here is from genome assembly GCA_003260245.2 of Sideroxylon spinosum. Taxonomy (NCBI): domain Eukaryota; kingdom Viridiplantae; phylum Streptophyta; class Magnoliopsida; order Ericales; family Sapotaceae; genus Sideroxylon; species Sideroxylon spinosum. The sequence goes on along the minus strand of QLOD02000029.1, from coordinate 24,030,859 downwards.
GAAGTCTTATGATTATTTTTCTATTTGGGGAAATCTGCTTCTTATGAAGGTTTGCCCGGCATTGAATGCCCATCACTTTGCATTAAATAGATGTCATTTGGTATTAAATGGGCGTGGGAGCAGACAGAAAGATTGTGTTCGATGTGACCTTTAGGAACTGTACAAATATCTCATCTGTCTACCACTTGTCAGATTGAGATGTTGTGAAATGTAACTAAATAGTAACAAACGAATCAGCATAACTTAAACGTAAGTATTTAAATAGTGGACCCTTCTTTTGTGTTTTCCCTGTTTGGGATATGTCCCCGAGCACTATAGCGTCAGGAGATCGTGCTTGGGGATTGATGCCATGTGTCGAATATATTTTTTATACCAACATTATACCCTCACTTTAGTCAGTAAACCTTTTTCCCGAGCAGAGTAGAAGGAATACGGCTTACCAACAGACGCATTTACTCTCAATATTTTCGTATTCTTTTTTTTTTTCATTATTTCAAGTTAGACGCGTCGTTTCGTGACTGGTTGCTCTGACCACGTGTGAAGCGCGTGGATATTTTGGTAGATTCTAAGCGAGTGCAACGAGAAATTTCGTGTCTCGAGCCCAAAAGTCAGTTTGCCATTGCCAGATTTATGTCATTTTGGGCGGCCACGTTTAATGCTCCTTTCCCGTTCGATTTGATTTTGACTTTTCGCCTGTACATTCGAAATGACTCTGCCTATTCTGCCATTAACGCTTTGTTTTCTTCCCTTTCTCACCTGTGACCTCGTGCTTTCGTGTTCTACTTTCCTATTGTTCATCCACCTTCTGTATTTTCATTCGGTGAGTGACTAATTTTCGTTCTTTTGTTTTTTATTCCACTTCGTTAGGTAAAAAATGGGCATGTTATCAGACAAGATTAAGGCTGAGGGAGGTTTTAGGAGGTTCAAGAAAAGGTACAATATACCTGATAGTGTCAATATCAGGTTTGAGGAAGAGGGTGAGCATGAAGTCGATCTCTTCCCCATCGTAGCTATCATCGAGGGAGGGCTTAGGTTCCTAAACTCCCATTTCTTGCGTTTGATTTTCCATACAATCAATCTTTCGCTTACGTTCGTCACATATAACTTCTATAGGATAGTAAACGGTGTAGAAGAAATGAACCGTAGATACGGATTTCACCTATCCGTTTACGATTTGCTCTATTGTTATAACCTCTAAAATGTTAAGAAGGGTGAGAATAGATGGTACCTGAAGTCCCGACCAGAAAAAGCCCTCCTGCACATGTTACTCGATAACATCAAGGGTTTCGAGGACGATTGGTGTATGGTGTCCGGGGAATGGACATGCAGACCTGGGGAAGACGATTTTCCCCTACTAACTTTAGTTGCATCGGGGCCAGGTCGGGTGATAGTTATGTTTTGCCTATACGTGATGTTCTTCTGATTTCCAAGGTAATGCGAGCTAACTGTGGTTTCTTTTTTTTTTATTGCAGACGAGCGAGAAATGGAGTCCTTGGCTAGAGAGGCTGGAATCAATATGGTTCATATTGAGGAGGTTCTTAAATTCCTCAGCGAGCCAAATACCTACCTTTTGCGAGGTCAGCACCTATTCTCTTCAACTTTCAGCCCGTATATCATTCGTTTATCTCCTCTCCCAAAGGCTTCAGCATAGGACGAGCCGAGGACTTACTACAATAGTGATTCAATTGGTCGAACGATTGAAAAATTGAGTTCTACTACAACCAGCATCCATATTTCCCTCTTGTTATAGTTGTCCCTGAGGGGGAAGAGGATCCAACTGCTCTGGAGGCCCAACCCATTCAAGTAATTGCACCAAGAATGGCCCCAAAACGCGATATCAAGAAGGCGGCTGAAGAAAGAGCTAAACAGAAGAGAGCTGAGGCTGCGAGGAAGGGGGAGGAAGAAATACAAAAGAAGAAAACCGATGGAAAGAAGAGGGCCGAGCATGGAAGCCAAGTAAAAGAGGAGAATATTGAGAAAAATAAGAAGGAAAAAGGAATTTCGATCAGGGAACCTTCAACTGTGTCAAAGAAGAACACTGAAGTAGAACCAGGGGATCCTCAAGGCAAGAAAAATCAAAGGGTAGAGGATACCTCTGATTTCGTAGTTTGGGATCCTCCAACTTCAACTCAATCCTTGCTGAGCTCAGAAAAGGAAGCTCCTAGAGTTACAACATTGCCTCCTCTTCCTTCCCTACCAAAAGATAAGTCCATGGGTGGTGAAGGGAGCTCAAGTTAAGCTCCATCTTAATCTATCCCCCAAGGAACTCAACTCAGGGACTGTCAACCTTGGACCCCTCAAATTTTGATTCCCACTTTGGAGTTTCCAGACGGCCATCCGTTCTCCTTCCAGGACTCGGCCCTGAATTTCCTTGAACTATTTCTGAAGAACATAATACCTCCATGAGACGTTAGAAACACGAGGAAGAACAAAATGGAGGATCTTCAGGATACTCTCATGAAGTCTCTGTTAATGGTATGAAAACTTTTATAAATCATCATTTGTTTTTTTTACTTTCATTTCCTTACTTTTCCTTAATATCTTATTCACTTTTTCAGTCATTTTTTACTCCATGGAACTTGTAATTCGTAGCCGAGATCTTCACAAGACGGTCGGTAGAGACGATGACTCCATCCGTGCATTGAAAAAGAAAATAAAGAAATTGGAGAAAGATAAAGCCGAGCTCGAGAAAGACCTCAAATCGGCAAAGGAAAAGATTACCGTCGAAGAAGAGAAATACGTAGTGAGTGAAAAAAAAATGAAAGCTGCATTGGACCATTTAGCCTCTAAGGATGAAGAAGTACTTGAAAAGGTAAAGTTGCTCGGCGAGGCTAATACTGAAGTCTCCAAAGCCAAAGCCCAGAAAGAAGCCTTAAGAAAAGAGCTAAACGAGGTTGGTTCTAAATGTAATAAGATGGTGGAGGACAACATAAGGTTGAAAGTTAAACTCAGAGATGAGACTCATTCCAAGGTGGAGTTAAGAAAAGATCTAGAAGAAGCCCAGACTAAAGTTGTTTTGGACCTCCAAGCACAATTCGACGATTTTATGGGTCAATTAGAGGAGGTAAGGAATGAGTATTTCTTGGATGGCTGGGAGGCTGCAATGCAGAAGTTAAATGTTGAACCTCTCTCCGAGACATACAGGAATGTCCCATTCCCTTACCCAGAATCTCAGATCCCAAAATTCATTTCTGACCGAGATCCTCAAACTCCAACCATTGAAGAATCCACCGAGTATATCCCTAAAGTGGAAACTGACATTCTCGAACCCCCAAAGGATAAGCCTAAAATGGACGAACCTTCAAAGGACTGAGCCTTAGACTTGGTTTATTTTATAAAGGATTTCCCTTGTAATCTTCCATGAACGCTCTCCTTGTAATGACTTTTTTTATGAAATGAACTTTTCTTATTTTAATAGAGTAACTTGTGCTTGATTTTTGCAACTGATACTTTAATTCGATACTACCTGTCTTATTTCTTTCATATTGATGTGAAACGTCTTACATGATTCACCAACTTTAGCTCAGAGCACTGATGCAAAGTTTACAGAATCGATAAGCAAAAATGAGTTGTGCATTTCCTTCAGCTTTTGATGTTGGCCTGATTATTAACTTTGTAGTATTATCTTTTGTTGAAAAGCTCATGTATTGAGTTGTCCTTTAAATTATTTTATGGTTTAAAAACTAAGCTATCTGAAATAAGGTTGGGAAGCTAGCAAAATGCTTAAGTGGTTAAAACTTTGTAAAGTTGATCACCAAACCTTGTTTTCCTTGTATGTGACACTTCCCCGACCACAAGAACTTCATGTAGAGTGTATGGATTAACTGATTACTTAATGAATCACTTACCCACTGGTAAAACAGATCAAAAAATCGAATTGCCCGAGAAAGTTTAACACATCCCATCCAAAATGATGCTGAAAATCCTCGTGTAGAGTTTAAGAACAGAATTAAATACTTGAATAAATAAAACCCTTTATGTATCAGATATTGCTTTCATGATCAGCCAATAAAACCTAGCTGGTTTGTCTTTGAAAATTAATCAACTAAATTCCGTGTATTTAAAACAGTCTTCCTTGAAAATTTATCTTTAAGATTTACTCTTTGGGGGTAGAGTTCATGGAATGCATCCCCTTATAATTGTTCTTCACTCGCGTCTATACATCTTTGAGTGATGCCGAGCAAGCTTTCAGAAAACATCATGGCTTATCCTGTCATTAGCTAACTCATTGAGCAGCTTTTGTATGAACCACCATTGGATGAATCCAATGGGGCGAGCCAACACTGAAAATCCAGTGAGATAATCCTTTTAAGTACTACCATTGGATGAGTCCGATGAGGTGAGCCAACACTGGAAATCCAGTGAGACAATCCTTTTAAGTACCACCATTGGATCAGTCCAATGGGGCGAGCCAACATTGGAAACCAATAAGGCAATTCTTTTAAGTACCACCATTAGATGAATCCAATGGGGCGAGCCAACACTGGAAACCATTGAGGCAATTCTTTTAGGTACCACCGTTGGATTAGTCCAATGGGGGCAAGCCAACACTGGAAATCAGTAAGGCAATCCTTTTACTTTATCAGTGCTTTCGTTGAAACCTTGTTTAAAGTAAACCTATAACATTTGAGGTGAATACAGATAAGCACTTATGAAAACAAAATTCTTATAAGTAAAAGAGTTTCAAATGTGCCACGTTCCATGGCTTCCTTAAGGGCCTCCCTTTCAGATCTGAAAGCTGGTATGCACCATTTCCTAGCACTTCCTCAACTCAAAATGGTCCATCCCAGTTTGCGCCGAGCTTTCTTTCGTTGGGATTCTTTCGGGTTCCCATCAATTTTCTCAACATGGAATCCCCGACCTTGAATTCTCAAGGCTTGACTCCTTTATTGAACTTCTTCTTGGCTCCTTGTTGATAATTTTCCAATCTCAAGATGACTAGCTCCATTTTCTCATCAATCAGGTCCAAGCTTGTCCCTAGGGCCAAATCATTTTCCTCTCTCGACGAAAGCTTGCGAGCGTATAGTTGGCAGGCTAATCTCAAGGGGAATCACTGCTTCTGTTCCATAAGCAAGAGAGAAAGGGGATTCTCCAATCAACCTCTTCGGCGTTGTTCTGTACGTCAAAAGTACTGATGGAAGTTCTTCCACCCACTTGCCTTTGGCTGAGTCTAATCTCTTCTTATTGCCATTCAGGATAACTTTATTTGTTGCTGCAGCTTGACCATTGCTCTGAGGGTAGGCTGGTGTTGAATAAATTTTTTTGATCCATATCTGGAGCAATAATCCTTGTACAGAGAGCTGTTGAATTACTTGCCATTGTCAGAGATGAGTGTTCTGGGGATACCGTACCTCATAATGATGTTTTTCCACAGAAAGTGTATTATGTCCGCGTCTTTGATATGAGCTAGGGGCTCTGCCTCCACCTATTTTGTAAAATAATCCTATCTGACCAGCAAGCACTTTTTATTTTTGGTTGCAGTAGGTAGTGGCCCCGCTATATCTAGGCCCTATTGAGCAAAAGGCCAAGGATTAGTGAGTGGACTAAGCTCCTGAGCGGGCTGATGCCGGGTTGGGGCAAACTTCTAGCGTTTTTTACATTTTCGAACATAAGCTTGGGTATCCTGTCCTATCTTCGGCCACTATTAACCTTGAGAAATTGCTCGGTGGGCCATTGATCTACCCCCAGTGTGAGCCTCACAAACCCCTTTATGAATTTCATATAAAAAATCCAGTACCTTTTCAGGATGAACATAGAGTCAGTATGGGCCCGAGAAAGATCTCTTGTAAAGCTTGTGATCGAGAGACAGCCAAAACCTCGTAGCTTTTATTTTGACTTTCTTGGCTTTCACTTTGTCTTCGGGGAGGACACCGTCTTTGAGATACAAGATAATTGGGTCCATCCAATTTGGCCCAGGACAAGCCACCTCTCCCAATGTTGAGACACTTGGCTCCTCAAGCTCCTCGAGGAAGATTGTATTTGAAAATCTCGTCCTCGGGGAAGAGGCTAAAGTCGATAAAGTGTCAGCATGACTATTATGATCCCTTCCCACTTGTTCTATCATGATGATGTTGAAATGCTCTAGCTTCTTCTTTGATAAAGCCAAGTAAGTTACCATTCTCTCATTCCTTGCCACATATTCGCCCTTCAACTGGTTTGCCACTAATTAAGAATCTGTCTTAATTAGTACATTGTGAGCAAATAGCTTCTGGGCTATGTTAAGTCCGACCAAGAGAGTTTCATACTCGGTTTTATTGTTAGTTGCTTGGAATTTTAGCTTGATTGCATACTCGATGGTCACTCCTTCTGAGGTTATCAGGACTTCACCAACTCCTACCCCTGTTTTGGATGCTGATCCATCCACCTCGACTTGCCAAGAAGGTGGAGCCGTTTCTGAAACTACTTCAGCCTCCGGGTTGATTGCGAGATGCCAAACCTCTTTCACTTGCTCGGGAGGGGGATTATTGAATTCTGCTATGAAATCTGCCAACACTTGGGCATTAATGGCAGTACTACGAATGAATTTCAAATCGAAGACCGCAAGAAAGACCGCCTATTTGGTCATTCTCCCGGTGATGTCAGCCTTTTTCAAGAGTTGGCCAAGCAGCTGATCAGTAATCACTGGATTGTATGGGAATGGAAGTAATGTGCTAAATTCTTGGATGCTATCACCAACGCCAAGGTTAGCTTTTCCAAAGGTAAATATCTTCATTCCACCCCATGAAGAGTTTTGCTCACATAATAAATAGGCTCTGCTTTCCCTCTTCTTCCTTCAATAACACTGCACTGACCGTCGAGTCAGACATTGCCAGATAAAGTTGTAGAACATCTCTTAGTTCTGGAGTTGACAAAATTAGGACTGTCACCAAATATTCCTTTAACTTCCCCAATACTAAGCTCACTTACTCGTCCCAGGTCATTTTATTGGCCCCTCTCAATAGCTTGAAGAACGACCTGTACTTATCTGATGCTCGGCTTGTAAATCTGTTGAGGGCTGCCACCATTCCATTCAACTTTTGGACTTCTTTCTTTGTGCGCGGTGGGGAAACAAACAGGATTGGTTGAATTTGCTCGAGGTTAACCTCAATCTCTCTTCTTGTGACCAAATGTCCCAAGAACTTCCTTGAGCTTACTCCAAAGGCACATTTAGCAGCATTGAGCTTTAACCCATATCTAACCAGGGTTGAAAAGACATGCTGCAAATGTTGAACGTGAGTGTTAGACTCTTTACTTTTGACCATCATATCGTCGATATAGACCTCCATGATCTGACCGAGGTCGTCTTTGAACATCCTAGTGATCATTATCTGGTAGGTGGCCATAGCGTCCTTCAACCCAAAAGGCATAACCTTATAGTAGTAAACCCCCACTGGGGTAATGAACGAGGTCTTTTCCTCATCTGGACCGTACATGGGGATCTGAAAAAGAACATGCGTGAACTTCCAGCCATTGAATCGACCAATTGATCAATCTTCGGTAATGAAAACACATCTTTTGGACATGCTTTTGTTTAGGTCAGTGTAATCTACACAAACTCTCCATTAACCGCTCTTCTTCTTCATCACAACTGTGTTGGTGAGCCATTATGGGTACGAGACCTCCCTAATGGCTCTAGCCTCAAGCAGTTTCTCAACTTCCTCTAAGGTAACCTCAGTATGCTGCAGAGCTGACCTCCTTGCTTTTTGTATTACACGTTTCGCCCTAGACTCGACATTAAGCTCTTGACTTATGAATTCTAAGAAAATGCCTGGCATTTCTTGTGGAGTCTAGGCGAAGGTCCTAATGTTCTTTAACAACATCTCAGTCAGCTCCAGCTTCTCCTCTAGTCCCAAGTCCGACCCGATCAAGAAAAACTTATCATGATCGGCTGGACCAACATGGAATTTCTCCAACTTTTTGATTGTTTTTTTCTCAGGGTCTTCGCCGACGTCATTAATCTTTGAGAAATTTTCAGGTAATTTAGTGAGTTGGACGTGCTCGGGAAGGATTTTGGACTTCAGAGCCGCAGTGAAATACCTTCTTGAAGTATCTTGTTCTCTCTTAATCTTGATCACCTCCCCGTTATAAGGGAACTTCAGAACTTGATGGAGGTTGATGGAACAGCGTTAAGGGCATGTATCCATGACATTTCAACAATAGTATTTTAAGATGACAGCGCGTCGACCACAGTGAATTCCACGTCATGTTGGACTAGGCCAGCTCTGACGGGAACAATAACCCTTCCCAGGGGCCAAACCAGTGCGGAGTTGAACCTGATCAAAGCACATGTGGCCGGCTTGAGATTTTCCTCTATCAGACCGAGTTTCTTTAATAAACCAAGAAACATTACTTCCGTTGAGCTCCAGGAATCAACCAAAATTCTCTTAACTTCTGAATTAAACATGCCCAAGGTAACCACCAAGGCATCATTATATGGTCGTTGAACTTCGGTGTGCTCTTTTTCATTAAAAGTTATGGCTCGAGCATGTCTCATTCATTAACGTTTGTTCGGGGAGATCGTCTCGGGGATTAATATCATGTGTCGAATATATTTTTTATACCAACAAGAACAATTCCACTATTTCAAACTTCATTCAGCTACATGTGATCAATTTTCTGCTAGCATCACAAATCATCTTAAATTCTTTTTCAAATGAGCCATGTGAAAGATGACATGTTCACGTGGGCTTTTACTTTCATCTTTTGCCTTATTGCACTAGATGCGAGGTTATATTTTTTTGAAAAAAATAAATAAATAAAAAATTTTGACGATTACCCTTTTGCTTAGCATTAAATCCGGTCAACAGCTAATTCCTTTTCTCTTTTTTCATCCACCACTCTATCAAAGTTGGTGAAAAAGTTTGCTGCATCCATGCCACAATTCAAGTGGAGGCTTTCAAATCATTTTTAAACTCTTACTAAGTTGAGTGCTATGCATTCCCAAAAGTTCGAATATAATATTTATATATATAATTAAATGATATGTATAATAAATATATATTAAGGTTAAGAATATTTGCATTATTTTATTAGTTTCCCACACTTCATATCAGGGACAAAGTTAGGATTTGATAAGAAGGGAGGCCAAAATTTTTTTAGTAAAAATATTAATGTGCATCGAGTGTTGGAATGCTTTATTTGATTAGATGAATAAAACTCATCCTGAAGAAGAGAATCAACTAGAACTGAACCAAAAAGGTGTAAAGCAAAAAAAAAAAAAAAAAAAAACAACACTAACCTTATATGAATCAAATTTTTTTTTCGATATTACAGTTGCTAGAGAGAAATAGATTGTATAGAGAGAGGGGCAATAGTGGTACAAGAGAAAGTAGAAATGATAAGAACATGGAGTGCATAAAAGAAAATGTGAAAAGATGATGAGAGAGATTATTTGGAGGGGGGAGAGAGAGAGAGAGAGAAGATAAGGTAAAAATGATAGAAAGAAAGAGTATATAAAAAAAATGTAAAAAAATAGTTATTAATGGTATGAAAAAAAAAAAAAGAAATTTCAGGGATAGGGAGAGAAATATTTTTGGATTTATATTGGAAAGATGTGTTTAATTAATTTTTATGTAGAGTACTTGAGAGTTTTTATTTATCAAGGGGACCGCACCATTAATAAAATATTTATTCAATACATTATGGACATGTTTGTTGCAATGTGAAAAATTTGAGAATAAAATATTATTGGGTAATTGTTGTTCTAGTAATGGTTACTAGGGTTTAGTGCAACAGTGGGTGGTGGTTTGTGACTTGCAACTATGATCCCCGGGGCAACATCATTGGACAAAAACCTTATTAAAATGTCTTAGTTCTTAGTAATTTGTGTTCGAGCTAGTTGTTGATTGCTATATATGGATTAATAAGCCAACGGTGATTGGCAGAAAAATAAAAATTGGAACAAACATGTGGGGAGATATCAGATATATATGCGGGTGCGTAATGTTGTCTTGGCGAAGTGTTTTTATAATTTGTATGGTGGGGCTGATGTATGCATGCTTTGCTCTATTTAATTGTCTGCTTTTTCTTTCCGTTGAAGCGAACTTAATTATACTGGCATTAATCTTTCCCTGTTTATCGGAAGAAGTTAGTGGTTGTACACAGTTTGTTTCCGCATGCGTGCGTAATGACGTATAGATGTGTATTGGAATCAAATTGAGTTCAATTAGTAGGATGTTTGAACTAGATCTTTTAACCATAATAAGCTATGTAATTAGGGGTGGACATAGGCTGGGTTGGGTTGGGTTCGGGCTGGGTTTGTTCAGGTCGAGTTTTTGAGCATTAGCTCAAGTCCGTCCGGTTCGATATCGGGCTAAAAATTGTGAACCCAAGCCCGTCCATTATTGAAAAATTAAAATCCAATCCCCTCTATTGGGTCAATCAATAAAATATTATAAAAACATAAAAATTATGCAAAAATAACCGATAACATGTTCACAACCACTGTTTAAAAACAAACAAACAACTAACTAATTAATTAAAACACTTTATAAAATAAAACAACACGATGTCATAAGTTCAAATAAGATGATCACAACATCCTAATTTCAAAGTACATAACTAGCTAATTAAACTCCACAAAATAAAATCATTACATTGTCCAAATGATCAAATTAGAAAACCATTAAAATTAAGAAATATAAGTAAATCTTGACTTCCTTCAATGATATCACAAATTCATGCAAAGTAAATCTTGATAGATAAATGCAGTCTTATAAAAACCACAAACTAAAACATAAATTCATGGGAAGTCTATTTTTCAATCATAAATTATTATGAAATTGCATGTGTTTGTTAATAGAAAGTGAGAGTGAAAGATACATACTTTGTATTACAGACTGAGAAGAGACGAAAAACGGTTGAGTATTTGAGGCTAGGGTTTGTGTGGGGAAGAGAGGAAGAGCGAAACTAGGGTTTGTGTGTTAAGAGATGTGGGGTTAACTTACTTATTAATTTTGGGCCGGGTCGGACCGGGCTGGGTTGTGATGCATGAACTCAAACCCAACCCAAAAATAAATCGGGCCTAAAAAATTGGCCAAACCCAAGCCCCAAAAATTTCGACTTGGACTGGACGGGTTCTTCGGGCTAGCAAGCCGGTGTCCACCCCTATATGTAATAAGAAATTGTTCAACTTCATTTATTTATCTTTTTAGATAAACTTTAATCAACTTTTAATTGAATGGAGCATAAGAAATTTTATAATTTATACTATATTCATTAATTATTAAGGTTTCATTTGTGAGTTTATAAGAGAAAAGAAAGAAAACATTAGTTAGGAGAGAAGATAAAAGAAGAGAAATGATGATATTTTCTTTCTATTTTGTTTGTAAATTTAAGAAGAAAATGATAATTTATTTCCCTTCATTAATGAGTTAAGAAAAAATAGAAAGAAAATAAAATATATGAGTGTCAGTTTAATTAACCATAGGATATGTTCGTTATTACTTTTTTCTTATTTTTTATTTTACAGATAAATTTGTCGTTTTGAAAATTTCATTAATTTAGTTTTTTCTTCTCTTCTCTTTATTTCTGCCTACTTTTGAAAGGATAAAATTTCTGAAATTTTAACACATTTTTTTTATTCATTTATTTTTTTTTCTTGCATAGAAAAAGTCCCAAACAAATGAAAAACTCTAAAATGTTTTTTTTTTTTTTTTTTTGCTTCTCATTTCTTTCCATCCAAACGGATTGTAATTTATCATGTCAAACTTTGGTTGAGTTTAATAATATAAAAAATTTAAAATTATAATTTAAATTCATTTTACTATTATTTCGAGTCAAACCGAAATGAATATATAACTGAATTGCATTAAAGCAAATCTTAGAGAAGCAAAAGCATAGTTTTTTTTTTTTTTTTTTTTTTGGCATTAATTCCTAGCAGGTGACTTCAATGAAAGGAAGCTATCTAAGTGAATGGTAATTTATTTATTTATTTTATAACATTTTTACTAAATAAATAACGGAAATCATACTGTACTAAGAAAATATCATACCATACTAAGAATATTGGGATGACTGCCGTGCGGGTTGAAGTATAAAAATAGAAGGCCAAGATAAATTTAATGAAATTAATAAATAATATTGACGGAATTAATAAATCTTGATTAAATATGACCCTCAATCCCTGTATGCTTCAACCTTTATAGTGTGTTCTGCACCGCAGTGCCTTATAACTTAAGAAAATTCTAGTCCTATATGTTACCTCTCTACTTGTAACTGTGTATAATTCTAGCACTTTACTTTTGGAGCTTTCTTCAACGCTCTAACTACTGGTGTAAAATGGTCGGGTTATGTCTAACTCGTGACTGACCCAGCTCACAGGCAACTCGCCCCTTCCCCTCTTCAGGTTGGGTTGAGTTAGGCCAGGATCGTCAATAACCATTCTCGACCTGTTCTAGTTAATTCGAAAGAAATTTTTAATATTTTTTAATAGTTTTATAAATTAAATAAAATACAAATAAAATTTATACAAACACATTGAAAATATTTATTAGTAAAAAATACAATTTATTAAAAAATAAACAGTTAAATTTACATTATAAATTTACAAATATAGACTTCTAAATAAAAATAAGATAGAGTAAGTAAATATGTACATTATTTCAGGTTTTACACATTTCAATTAGATTTACACTTATAAGCGTTACTATATGTGATGTTTATAATGGATGACCAGTGTGGGATTTGTAATTTTTTAGGGGTTAATTTGTAATTAAAAAAAAAAGGCGAAAGGGCCGTTAGGGAAAGGGGGAAGCAACGGCTACTGACAGGAAAAAAAAAAGAAAAAAAGAAAAATTCCAACGGTCAAAGAACCATGGAAAAAAAAAAAAAAGAAATTCAAAATCAAAAGAGCCGTGAGAGGGGGGGTTGTCCCTACCGGGGTGAGGTGTGCGGGTCCCCAGGCCGGAGGGTCGGGTCGGTGTAGGTCTAGGTCTCGGGTCGGATAGCTCGACCCAAGTTCTGACTTGAGGGTATAGGGATCGGGCGGCCAAGGGCTGTACGGTATTCGGGGCAGGGGCGGGGCTAGGCCTCAGATCGACCCGGTCTTTTACACCACTAACGTTGCTATAGACATATAATATACGTATTAATAGATCGTACATCTCCTGCGAATATTTAGAGGTGGAGGGGTTGAAGGTCAAGGTTGATAAGGGGGCTATTAAATGAGAATACCTGGGATGACGGGTTGTTGTTTTTCATTTGAAGAACTGAGATTGTTGTTTAGCAACTAGGATTCTTAAAATATAACTCTTAACTTCAAAGTCCTTAGATCTTTGGGATCTTCCTTTGAATATAACCAATAGTTGAAATAGTATTGATGCAGTGAGTTGTTCCAAGTATGCATACCCTCAAAATTCTAATAAAAATCGTTTAATACCAAATTAATTAAGATATGAATTGTTGGAAACACAAGTATTGCAAAGTGACCCTTGAGATCTCTGAGTTGGACAGGCCGGAGGTTAAGGTTGATTAATTAGGGCCTATTAAATGAGAATACATGAACAATAGATTTAGTGGGAATAAAATAATTTTTTTGCTCATGATTACCACGTTTATAATTTTCTTTTGGACAACTTGAAACCCCAGAAAACTGCTAAGAAGTAGGTCGGGAAGGGTTATTGACCAAAAGGAATTCCGTAACTTTAGTTAGTTAGAAGTTAGAGAAAAGGAGTTTAAAAAGAGAGTACTTTGTGAATAATAATAAGTGCACCCTACTTAGTGAACTATTTGAATCATTGATAAGTTAAGAAAAGTAGAAATTAGAAGACACAAATTTGACAATAAAATTATATTAATCTCACTAACTTATTTATTTTTTTAATGACAATTACGATTCATTTTATATTCGATGCATGTGGTTATTTTCAGAGTCGCAAGTGATATGTGACAAATTTTTAAAAAATAATTGTCACATCACAATCTTTGTTGATAGAATAACGAACTATCCAAGCTATAATACTGCAATAAATAAATTCTAATATTATCTTATAGTTAAAAAAGAATCGTAACTTTAGCCTTTCACTATGGAACCAAGTATTTGTGTTCTGTAATTGCAATCTTGTGAGCTTAGGCCAAGCAGAGGGATCGATGCTCGAGGAGAATATTACATATGCTCAGGATGAATGCCATGATTAAGTCGTGGCAACTTCTATGCCATTGAGGCGGTTGCTTAAGGTCTCACAAAAAGGAAAGACCTAAAATCTTTAAAAAAGTTATTAATAATAAAAATATTAAATAATATTTTAAATCAATCAAAATTTAATAAATCTGTAAAATTTCACACTTTTTTTCTTCAATTATCACATAATATTTTAATTTTATTTATATATGTCACAATTATCTTATATTTGATGCATTATTTATTATTTTATTTAAAATTCTATCTAATAGACATAAAAAAAAAAAGACACTAAGAAAGCTTTTTTGAACTTGCACTTTAATTGAATTTATACATATCATAATTATCTCATATTTAATATATTATTTACCTTTTATTTTATTTAAAATTCTAGGACTCCAAATAAATCTCTAAAAATTTGGCTTTAATACTCTTTAATTTTTAGACACAACCGAACTGGATTATTGTTTTTCTTTCGAAGAACTAAGATCACTTGTAGTAAGAGTAGACTAGTAAGTTAAACTCCGTAGTTTAGCAACTATCATTCTTAAAATTCAACTCTTAACTTCTAAGCCCATAGACCTTTTGAATCTTCCTTCGAAAGCAACCCAATTGTTGAAATAGTATTAATGCAGTGAGTTGTTTCCAAGTACATCTAGCCTCAAAATTTTAATAAAAATAATTTAATATCAAATTAATTAAGATACGAATTGTTGGAAACACAAGTATTACGTACAAAGTGACCCTTGCGATATTCCTAGTCCTGTATAAATTAAAGCTTCATCTGCATGATAAATTTATACTATTAATTTCTCCGATATACTTGCTAGCAAACTAAAATGATACCAATCAAGTTCCTAGCAAAAATGGGTATCTACAATATCCAATTTCAAGATTCTACCGTTAAGGTTAGGGTGGTAGATCGTGCTGATATCTTCGACATAGGACTTTCTGAGTTAAAATCTCAGATGGGAACTAATGCAGTTGTTGGGCTTGTGATTGAATTCAATTGCTCAATACTGCAACTCTGCGCAGGAAGTGTCTGCTTGGTGGTTCTTTTACGCTACATGGAAGCTAATATTCCCCAAAGTCTGAAGAATTTTCTGGCTGACTCTCAAGTTTGTTTTGTAGGTGTCAATATGAGACATAACCTTTATGTGATTGCATACCGTTATTTGTTGGAATGTAGAAGTGGTGTTGAATTGGGTGAGTTGGCTGCAAGGGTCCTTAAGAAGCCTGTCCTTAGCTCGAGTGGACTCCTAGCATTAGCAGCAGAGGTTGGGCTCTCTCTTGTGGAAGAACCTCCATATGTGGATTCCATTACACAGGCATCCCGGTTTTTCTCGCATGAACAAATCAACTTTCTGGCTTGGAAAGTCGTTGCCTCGTATGTGGTCGGGAACAAGCTGTTACTTTCACTTTAAAGGTTTTTGTTAATGTTTTGTTCTTATTATTTTCCAGGTTTCTATGTTGGTGGTCTTATGCTTCTGTAATTATTGCGTTCTCTCTCTTGGGCTGAAATATTTGGGTATTTGGGTTGTACATGCATGCATGTGCTTTAAAGTTAAGGCAGATTTGCCCTTAAATTTTTTGGGAGCGTTGTGATATCGATTCAAACATGTTATCTTCATAAATGCTTGAGATTATGGAGGCTTTTTCCCAATATATATATATGTATTTATGAACTTTCTGAACTTTAATCTTATCTTAGGACTTAGGCTATGTTTGTTACGTTAAAATGGAATAAATTAAAGTCTATTTCTATTTTATTCTATTAACATGCTTAATATCAAAAAATTAAATTAAAATGTTATTTTACAAGAATAACTATTCGCATATTAAGTGGGAAAAAATATTTTACAATTTAAGTGATAGAATAACTATTCCTTTGTAGTCAAAATATAATCCAAAAATTGAAAAAAAAAAAGTAAAAATTAAAAACAAAAACAAACAACTACTTTGTAATAAAAAAATTTCTCTCAATTACTTAATTGGATTTTAAAATGACTAGTCTACTCCTTGATTTTATTTTCGAAATAGCTCCAAACTCGGATTGTAAAATGACTGTTTTACCCTTGAGTTCTGTTTTTATTTATTTATTATCAATTGTTTTGGGGGTTTTCAAATTTGTTTTTGGCTTTAAAAGGTTTATAAAAATATTTATTCATATTACTTAATAACTAAGTAAATTCTGATTTGATTTAAACTGAGGTCGTAAAATAACTATTTTACCCAGAGTTCGTTTATTATCTAAATTTCTATTTTGGACTTACCAAACGGTTTAAAAAATATTAATTGATTTGTTTTTTAATAATTAATATAATATCATCTTAATCCGAATTCAAATTGTAAAATGATGATTCTACACTGAAAAGGAAGTTTTTGTCCAAATTCGCATTCTAAGCCATTCAAATTGGTAACAAATTATCATTGATATATTTCTTGATAGTTAAACAAAATTCAACTCGCAAAACGATTTTTTTACTCTTGGACCCTTTTTCATTCAAATTTGTGATGAAAAAATAAAGTTTATTTCTATAATTTTTAAAAAATTAAATTGAGTAATTTTTATTTTTGTTTCATTGTATTTAAACTATGTAATGAAATTATGAAGTTTTGAATTTTATTTCATTCCATTATTTTTATGTTAGCAACCAAAATAAAGGAAGGGAGTGATCAATCCATTTAATTTCCACCTCGTTCTATTTTATTCCATTCCCACCTACCAAACATATTCTTGAAATATTATTTTACTTGAGTATGTTAAACCGGTTTTAATTCCTTTTTTAAATTTGTCTTCATCTTTCATGACCAATTTTATTTTTATCTTTTATGTTTACTATCAATATTTTTTTTAATTTGTAGTTTTCAGCTCATAATTTCACACTGGATATGAATTTTTTTGTTTATTTTTTATGAAGACAATTAACACACTTAAAAAAATTCGAACTTGAGTTAAAAAATCATGCAAGGAAAAAGTTAACTAAAAAAATAAAAATTAAAAACCAATTTTGATACTCAAACCAGGCCCACAACATTAGAAATCCCAAATCTCGAAGTTGTTTGTAATGATTTTAGCCTCTTTTTTTTTTTTTGGTTACGGTGAGAAACCATCTGTAGGCCATTCGGGTTTTATTAGGATCGAAAACTCCCCCGGAAAATCGGCACATGCCCCTACATACCGGCTCCCAAATCAATCGCGAAACTCTTCCAATTTAAGAGATAGCCCGGGAAACTCTCTGAGAATTGTTAGTCTTTGGAGTCGAATTCTCTAGGAATTGTTAGTCCTTGGAGTCGAACTCCGAACACTCTTCCAATTTAAGGGACAGCCCGGGGATTCTCCGAGAATTGTTAGTTTTTGGAGTCGAACTCTCGGGAAAACCGGCATACACTCTTGCACACCGGTCCCCAGGTCAATCGCGGACATTCTTTCAATTTAAGGGAAAGCCCGGAGAACTCTCTGAGAATTGTTAGTCTTTGGAGTCGAACTCTCCAAGAGTTGTTAGTCCTTGGAGTCAAACTCCAGACACTCTTCCAATTTAAGGGATAGCCCGGGGGACTCTCCGAGAATTGTTAGTTTTTGGAGTCGAACTCTCCAAGAATTATTAGTTCTTGGAGTCAAACTTTCAGCCTCTTATGAGGAGATTGAAAGCTCTGGTCAAGTGATTTAAGCCACTTGGTTGTAACGATTTTAGCTAATAATAACATATACTAATATTAAAACCGTTAATTGAGTTGATAAATATTGTTACAAAAATGCAATCAAAAGAGTGAACTTCGAGTAGAAACAGAGTTAGATCTTCAAATAATGAAATTCTTACACAATTTAAGTGTTTAAAAAAAATTGGAAGGAGGAAAGAAAATGTAATTTAATTAATAATTTGGTAAAACTAATTGTGGTAAAAAAAAATAAAAAATTTGTAGCAAAATGAGTAATAAAAACTCTGTAATAAACTATCAAATTTTAACCGTAAATAGGAAATTAATGATATGAATTAATTGGGTATAAATACATATATACCAACTTTATATAAGAAAACTTGCAAAAAATAAGAAATTTGAAAAAAAAAAGAAATTAAATGTTTTACCATCATAAGGGATGCATGTCTTTAAAAAAAAAAATACGCATTTACTCATTTTTGTGTTGCACACTTTTTTATTTTTTTTTTCTTGAGTTTCTTTGGGTGATTCAACATTAAAATTTATTTATGCATTAAAAATATAAGGAATTATTGGTTGTTGAATGAGTGTTATATATATATATATTGTTTGGAGAATCCGCACAATTGTCTCACTTCTTTTTTTTTTTTTTTCTTTTTTTTGTTTGTAGTAGATCATTTTACTGTTATTTGCTTTATAAATGATGATGATTTTGTCGTTGTTAGGGTATTTATTATTATCGTTTTTTTTTTAGTCTTTAAACACAACATATTTTTAAATTAAACTATATGTATTTATTTTTATTTATTAAAATTTAAAGATATTATAAAAACTCGCATTGTGCAAGATGTCATTCTAGTTAAGATAATACTGTAAGAAGATGATCGAGAGGGAATGGCTGACTTTGAGGATCGGATAGATAACCATGGAATTTTGCAGGAGAGAAAAAAAAACTACGATTAATGATGACTGGCAGAGAGATCAAGCAGTGAGATATATAGATAGAGCAGCGGACGAATTGAACCATTTCTAACCGTAAAAGTAATGGTCAAAATATATATATTTTTTAATTTTTTGATATTGTCTTATAGCTTGAAAATTTTTGACCTTTAGTTAGTGATATTCAATGAGACTTTCATATTGCCGGGTAAAAGACGCCTGTAATGAGAAATATAGTGTAAGTTCTTGCGGTGAGTTCTCCACCTTTGAGTCAAGAGTGGAACTCCACCTTAACGTGGACCCCATCCTTAAGAGCCTGTAGTGTGTGTTTTTTACTGTAAGCTCCCTTATTCATCAACCCAATTTTTATAAGTATTTTATTTAGTGTAATAGGGATTGAATTGAATTTAATGAATGTTTTTTGAATTTTCAGTTACATCTATAGAAATTAATGGAGGAAGAAAATTTCTCATATAAAACAAAAGAAAAATACAATCCGACAACATATTTCCACCAAGTGATTGTCATGTAAATTTTAATTATTAATACAATAATTTAATTCAATTGAAATGCGGTTAGGGTGAGCTTCATCAGAAAAATTTATTCACTAAAAATCAAATCTTGATTATTCAAAAAAAAAAAAAAATCAAGAACTCATTTCTTTTTTTTTAAGGAGAGGGCAACAAATCCATAGTTTATAATAACTTCTCCTATGTGCTTACCATGTCAAGTTGTACTTGTCAACGAATCAAATACCGGAAAGTTACCATAATTTTACCAAAATAATAGACCTGACTATTGTGAATCAACAGTTTTTACAGAGAAAAAAAAAACACTTTCTAAAATAATTGAAACAATCAATAAATTATTCAAGAGAACATAATTAAATATGCATTATCACATCCAAACTTACAATGGTATTCAATGGTTTAACATGCATGTGAGCACTTAAATTGTGAAAAGAGTAAAAATCACTTAACATGCACCTAAGCAAACCCAACTTGCTTATTTAATACCGGATCGAATATATGAGATTGGGTAAATGAATAGCCCCCCTTTTTTTTTTTCCTTTTTTTCGAATACGGTTCCATGAGAAATAACAAAACATGCTACATCAAAATCCTCTTGTCGTGGGGGAACACACGTCACCTCTTGAAATAATTAACCCCTGGAATAAAATGAATGAAATCCTATTAATATATTGGTTATTTATTTTATTTTAAATTCTTCTTCGTCACCCAATTGCTGTTTTAATAAATAATGAGGTGTCGCTTAAAGATTAATTATAGATGTTTAATGAATGTGAAATTTATTTTAAGTAAATATTTCCACAAAAAGCAAAGATACGGAGGGCATTTGGTCCATGTTCATCAAAATTGTGCACGAAAGATCTGTCACTTCGTGATATAATCCAAAGAATAAAAACGAATAATCTCCATTGATTATACAGACAACAAATAGCCTCATACTTAAAATTTCAATGGCAGATTAACAACAAATGCTTTAGAAATGACCAAGACATTCTGATCCCAGTCCACATAATTTTAATCTATGTACGTTTTATCTTGATTATACGTATATGTATATATTCAAGCAAGAAACTGCGGTCAAAAATAATATAAATAGTACATTAAAATAAAAGAATATCAACCATATTAGGCTCCGGGAGTTGGGTGTAATGAGGCCTCATCGATCTCTCTTTCAGCACACCGCTTGTCTTTATTCCATTAACTAATGACTGTCATGTACGCAATTGACCAACATTTGTGGCGGCATTGCATTTTCCCCAGCCAAATGATGATCTGTAGATACAAATCACAGGAAAGAAAGCGAGCTTCTTGACGTTTTTGAAATGTGTTTTTGGTGATGACCATCTCAATTCCACTACGAACCACTCGTTTCCGAAAACAATATGTAAGGGGAAAATTAAGCGGTTCGGTACACAGATTTAGATAGGATACCTTTCTATTTGTTTTTTTCCCCAAGCTAGTGTGACCTTTGGGTAAGAACATAAACCGTTAGAATACCTGCTTAATTAATAATTGTTACTATTAAATTCTTTTATTTTTTAGTTATCATTACGATCTTAAATTCGTTTATTTTTTTGTTAGAATACCAAATTCGTCTCGCGCCAAACCTATAAAACTTGATTAAGCATAATTAATTAAATTATGTGGAACTCGTTTTCAAAAATCCATTAAATAAATGATTTAAAAAAATTTTAAAATCCTACAACGCAAAAAAATTATATAAATACTCAAAAAATCTATATTTATAACAACAACCCACAAATAATGCAATGCTTAGAAACTCATTACATAAGTATAACTTTCATAACTTTAAGTTTTTGTAAACTAATAAGGTAAGTTAATATAATTAACTCAAACGAAATTAAACATATATGTGTATAACTAGGGGTGTAAAACAATTTGAAGAATTCGAAAATCGAACAAACTCGATCACTTTTGTTGAGGTCTATATAAATTTCTGTTCAATTCTGGGTTAAAAAATTACAAACTGGTATTGTCGGTTTCATTCTCATCTGAATCGTAAATAACTCAAGCTGAACCAACCCAAAAATATAATATTTGTGTAATATTCTAAAGTGAATAACATTAGTGATATTATGGAATTGTATTTTATTATGAATTGTACTAAATTTTAGTCAGTTTCTTTTAGTGATTTATCTTGATTTTTTTTTATCATTAAACTTGTTTGCTCCATATATATTTTTTAGGTGATAAATGTGTAATAAATATCCTCGACCAAAAATAGACTCGACCCAAAGTGAACTAAACCGAAAATGGACCCATTCTAATCTGAACCAAATTGAACTAAATCTTGATTTTTTTTTTTTATCATAAAACTTGTTTGCTCCATATATTTTTTTAGGTGATAAATGTGTAATAAATATCCTCGACCAAAAATAGACTCGACCCAAAGTGAGCTAAACCGAAAAATGGACCTGTTCTAATCTAAACCAAACTGAACTAAAAATCGAGCCGAGTCGGTTCTAATTTAAAATTTGGTCAATTTTCAGTCCAAATTTTAGAAATCAAAAAAAATTGATTTGATTAGGGGTTAAGTATGAACCTGAACAAAACTGTTCAATACACACCTCTATGTATAATAAACAAATTATATGCATCAGTTTCAAATTTAATTAAATTTTAAACAAGTTTAATATGTTTTGGAACTCATTAGGTATTTAAATCAATATTATATTTTATAGAAATCTATATTTTATCATATTAAATGGATAATTAGAAAGTATCTTACAGGTATCGAGTATCAAGTATCATATAAGTAAAATGAATATCGAAAAACAAATATCGAGTACCTATAGGTATATTTCAAACTTATCCCAAATGCTCATATGTATTAAATTTTAATCTCAAATTGATCACTATGAGAATATTTTTTATTGAATTTTTAACAAACTAAATGAATAAGTTGAACACGCTTTGGAACTTATTAGTTATTTAAATCAGTAATATATTTAATAAAAATATATATTTTATTATATTAAATGGATAATTAAAAAGCATCTTACAGGTATCAAGTATCATATAAGTAAAAATGAGTATCGAATAACAAATATCAAGTACTTATAGGTATATTTCAAATTTATCCCAAATGCTCATATGTATTAAATTTTAATCTCAAATTGATCACTATTAGAATATTTTTTGATGAATTTTTAACAAACTAGATGAATAACTTTCAATGGCATCTCTCCTTTGGGTGGCTATGCCATCGCTTTATAGTCAAATGTTTCGCTTATTCACCCAACGTTTCAAAGTGAAATTTCTCACTGGATTTGCCTATAAATATCACACTAAACAAGCCTAGTTTTTTCATCAATTACCAGTGAAAATT
Organism: Sideroxylon spinosum; assembly: GCA_003260245.2. Lineage (NCBI taxonomy): Eukaryota > Viridiplantae > Streptophyta > Magnoliopsida > Ericales > Sapotaceae > Sideroxylon > Sideroxylon spinosum. Next base: position 24,008,283 of record QLOD02000029.1, on the reverse strand, counting down.
TCCTCACTATCAGAGAAAAAAACCAACATGTTGTCGTCCAAAGTTTCATTAGCTTGCGCACTCCTCGTAACCCTAGTTCTCCAGGCTAATCTCTCCCATGCTCAAAATACACCTCAGGACTACCTCAACGCCCACAACAAAGCTCGCGCCCAGGTAGGCGTCGGACCCATGAGATGGAACGACACTCTCGCCACCTACGCGCGAAACTATGCTAATTCGAGAATCGGCGATTGCAACCTCGTCCACTCGAACGGTCCCTATGGCGAGAACCTCGCAAAGGGAAGCGGTGAGTTCACGGGCACTGTGGCGGTGAAACTTTGGGTCGACGAGAAGCGCTACTATGACCCCAAGGCGAACAAGTGGTGCGTTCAAGGAAAAGATGGTCAGTGCTGGCATTACACTCAGGTGGTCTGGCGCAACTCTGTTCAGCTTGGGTGCGCTAGGGCTCGCTGCAACAACGGCTGGTGGTTTGTGGCTTGCAGCTATGCTCCGCGTGGCAACATTATTGGGCAGCGTCCCTACTAAAGATCATCAAGTTCTTTATTTAAAGCTTGTAATAAGCAGTTGAATAAGCCAACATATAGATGATTGGCAAAGAGTAAAACAATAATTAGACATTTACCTTCTGCATTTGTGTCTTTGTGAATTTTTTCTCTTCCTTTAATTTTGTTTTGTTTTAGTGAGAAATTAGCTTATTATTGGGGATTAATTTAATAGGTAAATTACATATAGACTCCCTCAATATTAGGGTAATTATACTTAGGACCTCTCAACATTTAAAAATTACAATAACCACCTTTATTTTGAAAATTTTGTAACATTTAATCCCATCCGTTAATTTGAACTCTAACTTCGTTTAAATTTTATTATATAGACAAATTTACCCTTAATTTAATTAGTTAATTACAAAAATGACACTTCCTTCTTCATTTTCTTTCCATTACAAAATATATATACAGGTATATATAAACACACAGAAGAAAGGCAGCAACAAGAAAAAAATGAGCAACTGCAATTTTCTTTCATTTTATTTAGTTTTCTCCGTAAACAAACAACTCACAACAACATAGTGTGAAAATCTTGTAATAGTGGATTGGAATCATTCGTAAATATATAAAAAACAAAAAAAGATAAGAGTTTTCCAATACAGAGTAATTGGAATAAAATTAAACACCTGAGTCATTTTTTTACTAATCAAATCATAAACAGGTGTACTTTATTATTGACATCCAATGCTTCTACCCATTAATTGGTCAAATTCTCACAGGGCAACAATACAAAACCCACAAGAATTTCACACCGTGGCCAGTGTAACAAACATGGGCAATCCATGAATCCACTGAATAAGGCTAAAGAGACCAAGGATAAGAAGAACATAATGAAAACCAAAATAAGATTAAATATAGTCCAACCAAGGAAGACCTGGGCATGTGCTGTGTCTTATCTTTTGTTCTTTAATTCAATTACCATCATTTTTTTATTTTTCTTTATTATTTACAGTTAAGAAAACAATTGTCGGTTTTTAGAGTTTAGGGAAAATTCTAAAAAAGCATCAATTGCAATAACAATACTCTATATAAACAAAAATGTCACAAACAATTCTCAATAACTCCAATAAAAAAAAAAAAAAAAAAAAAAGATGAACAGAGCAATGACCTCCCAAGATATTTGGGTTTGTTCTGAATCTTCTAATAAAGGATTTCTTTGAAGCATATATCCCTTTGAACCTAGTAAGCATTTGGATTTGTGAAAAAAAAAAGTGAATGAGATTGAGATTGAGATAGATAAAGAGAGAGAGAGAGAGAATATTCAAAAACAAAGTCTCTGCCGTTTGAATGAAAATGACCGTCTTGTCTTTCAACAATTGAAACAAAGTCTCTGCCGTTTGATAGAAAATGACCGTCTTATCTTTCAACAATTAAAACAAAGTCTCTGCTGTTTCATTAGACCCCTTACCTCGTAAGTGAGGCAAGAAAGGTAGCGATGCAGCGCAGTTGGTGCCTAATTGTTTGGCCAAGCACGTTCTCTTCTCTCTCCACTTCTCTCTCTAGATTTCAATGGATATCAATCTCATAGAGTATTCAGAGATCGTTGCGGATGGTCTTATAGGGGAAAGAGAGGATGAAAGAGTGAAAGATATTTTGGGAGGAAAGATAAGGTGTGTTGGGAGGATTATAGAGAGAGAAAGAGAGAGGGGGAGGGGATTGGGAGGATAAAGGTATTTTTGTCTTTTTAATAAAAAAAATTTATCGACTTGTTGATCTTTATACTTCTGTTAGAATTTAACTGCTCAAACTAACGGAGGGGGTCTATGTGTAAGTAACGTTTTAAAATAAGGAAGGTCATTGTAATTTTTAAATGTTAAAGAGGTCTAAGTGTAATTACTCTAATGTTGAGGGGATTTATGTGTAATTTATCCTAATTTAATTAAGGCAAACTAAAGATTTTCGAAAAGGCGATACAATACATTAGAAATGAGAACAATGAGTCGTGTTGAAATTAAGAATAAAAGAGATGCGAGTTCACATGTTGGGAGAGGGCGTGAAAAGAAATGTTAGGGGAGAGAGAAAGGTGGATGTGAAACAAAAAGGGTAAAAGATAATAGAAATATGAAAAGCATTAATATCATAGATACTAAATTGGTGAAATTGTTTTTCATGGTTCTTTGATTTAAATTGGGACTGTTAATATTACCCGAAAGGTTTATTTGAGACATTTCTGTTAGAAAAAAAAATTATTATATTTTATTATTTATAAAATTTATTATATTATACATTATATTTATTGATAATATTAAGGAAAGTATTCAACGATGTACTGGAGGAATGTAATGTTTTTTCTTTTTTTCTTTTTACTTTTTTTAAACAAAGAATGCCTTTGTTCAAACCTTGTGATTTCCATTCTAATTAGTGCAATTAAAGGGGCTTTTGTGTCTAATTGATGTCTAAACAAAATAGGTATTTTCGGTAATATTCCCGGAATGACTTGTTCAGTGGTTGACCAAGACAATCAACGACGGTAGAGAAACGCAGCCCTCATTTTTTGGCCAAACCATAGAGAGATCAGAAATTAATTAGTGAATATGGAAAAGTTCAAGCCTTCTTATCCTCTTTCTTTACTAGGCACACTCACTTTATTCAGCTCAAATCATGACGCTGATGGCGAGATCTCTATAGAAAACACTCCCCCCGGAGCGAGGGATCGAACTCACAGAAATTAAATAAAAAACAAATGGAAAGCATTTGGATCGAAGTTGTATTTATAAAGAATAAATTATATTTACATCATTTTAATATTTAAATGATAATATTTATTATTACTTAACATTTAAAAATTATACTTATTTTTTATTTTAAAATATTGTTAATATCGATATCTTTCTTTTCAAATTAATCATTAACCAAAAATACCAAAGTAATCAAAGTTTTAAATATATTCTTATTTTACTCCATTCGCCACGAATTCGTCAATTTTATCTACAAAAATTCCAAAACAAATGAGAAAAGGTAAAAACAAAAATTATTGTTGTAAAGAAAAATAATCAAAACTTCGGAGAGGAAAAGATTAAAAAGGAGAGGTATACAAATATTTTTGTTACTTTGATTTTTTTATTAAATTTTAATAGTGAATTTAAAAGGAGTAAATATTAACAATATCTCCAAATAAGATAAATAAATATAATTTTTAAATATTAAGAAGTAATAAATAAAATTAATAAAATGTTAAGGAAAAACTAAATGTAATTGACCCATTTCTATATTATGTATTCCTCGTTGAATTGTTTTCAAAATTTGCCTAAACGTGATGACGTTCAATATTGTGTTAGAGATGCATGAATGGGGTGGCCTTTTTGTGGACCTACAACTACAACGACGCCGTGGCATTGCATGCATGAATGGTTGATTTAGCCATGACACGTTTCCATTTTGTAGACACGTTGGTGTCAGTGCCATGACATGGAATGACTCCGTAGCCGCCCATGCGCAAGACTATTCTAACCAGAGGGTTAATTGGTGATTGCGTTCTTGTGCATAGATTCCAATTTCAAGCATCATTTTCATTGCCGTTGATCGCGGCGTAACCTCATTCATCCTTCATTTAGGGCTCTAATATGACCATTTTATACTTAAAAGTCATTACAAACATATTTTTATAGTAAGGTAAGATGACTTTTTAAAATTTCTCTCTCATAAATTAAAATTTAATGATTAAGAAATATTTTTTCTCTTATTCAATGATTGAAATTATTTTTATATTTTTAATTTTTCGCTTAATTTTTATTTTAGTATACCTCACTACCATTTATCAAATAAAACAGTTTACGTATTTTAAATTTTATCATATTTTAAAAATTGAGATCATATGTAAATTAAAATTTTTAAATTAAATTTCACCTAGTTTTGGTTTTTTAAGAAGTTGAACCCTTCAAATTAAAAACTACAATTTGTATTTTCTTCTATTGTACTTATCAAATA
>QLOD02000029.1:23931570-23946860 GCA_003260245.2 Sideroxylon spinosum | reverse complement strand
TTTTTATTGCATTAATTTTTTACTAAATAATTAAATTAAATTAAATAGTTTTAAATTAATTAAATAAATAATTAATTAATTTAATATGAAATTAATTTATTCATATGAAATACATATTATGAAGTACATATTATTGAAAATTTGAATGAATATTAAAATTATATTAAGTAATTTAAATTAGTTAATACATTTAACAATTTAATTTATTTAATGTCCAATATATTTTATTAAATTATTTTTAATAGATATCATATTTAATTAAATTAAATTAAATTAACATGAAGTATATATATTAAATCCAATTAATCTTTTAAAAACTAATTGTACACAAAATTGTATTTCTAAAAACAGTTTTAGTTTTTATTCAAGAAAAAAAAACGATACTAACAAATAAAATTAGAAAATATGCGTGGCGTAAAAAGAGAAATGGGTGTTAACGCGGTAAACAGTCTGTACTTTACACGGGTATTTGCTAGTTGATAAATAAATGAGAAAAAAATTAATAGAGTTAATCTGTACTTTTTTAAATTAACAAGAATAGTTGTTTTTACTGGGCAGAATTTTTGTTCCGTTTGCCCATGACCTTAAATAATCCCTTGCTAACTAACACAAAGGTGACAAAATTATATATATATATATATAAGGACTGCTATGTTATACAACTAATTAAAAGAACTTACGAAAATAAAAAATAGTAACGAGAGAGAATAATGAGTTCGTAATTTCCAACAACGACTCTTAGCTAAATGCAGTTTAACTGCAAAAATGTCACGATCAAATTATATTAGTTATGTTTTTTAATAATTTTTTCTCATCAACATATATATTTTTATATAAAAATGTTAACAATAAATAAAATCAGACAAGCATGTATTTATGTAAGTCAACCTATCTATAGATAAACCAAAGGTTGCACGCATAGATATAATAATAATAATAATAATAATAATAATAATAATAAATTTTAGAAGATAATGCCAACTTAAAATGAAAAACAACAAGCGAACAAATAAATAGTTGCATAGGAATTTTTTACGGAGTCGATATATATAGCTTGTATAAATTTAGGTTCGTCCATTTATGTTTGTTATTTCCTGCAATGTTTTGCTTTGATGAGTTGTATAATTGCTAACATCGTGTCCCGCAATGAAAATAGAAATAGCCTATCAAGAGATTTCTTTTCGGTCTATTCAAGTCGAAATCCGTTTAGTTGGTATCATATGTGAGAATGTTTTGGTAAACCATCATGCCGTTGAGAGTGGTGAATGTTTTCCATTTATAGAGTTGCAGAATGTATACAAGGAATTTACATCTCTGGAAATTACAATTGGAATGGAAAATATGTACAAAAACTAAATGAGCAATTAATATGCTGGGTTGTGGAACGGATTCCCGAGCTTCAATAAAATGACAAAAAGACCCATTTCACGAGGATGTCGACATGGAGCAAGTTGGCCAATCGAGCGTGGGAAATCAAGCATAGTCCGAACGAGCTCCTCTACTCTAGTCAGCAAGCACCGAGCTGAGCATGGGGATATGGACACCGTTACTTTCGTAAAAGAATCCCGTGATTATCGCTTGGTTCACCAATTTAGCGATAATAAGGAAGTTCACGATCAACGTGAATCTTTCTATTTTTCTCTCTCCTATCAGTAAGTGAAATAGGGAAGAAGATACGATTTGTTTCTATCTACAGAATTAGGATATTTGTATAAGTAAAGGGGTAAATGCTCCCAAAAGAAAGAGTATGTAATTCAACCTTACCCTTATTTTGCCAGACCCAATTCCGGTCACTAACTTGACTGTCGAAAACTTTTTGGTAAGCACCACACTAATGTTAAGAATTCGATCATCCTTTGGCGGCAAATTGACGTTGGGACCTGAGGTACGAAATTTCATCAGCATCATCACTAGGATCAAGGGTCAATCACTACACGTATGGGAGCCTTTAATTTAGCAGAGGATTTCCAGGAATCCTCAACACCCCCCGAGGCAAGCTAAGCGTCGAGTTGGAGCAGATGTAGAGCTCGGAGCAAAAAAGAAAATAATAAAAATAAACAGAGGCTAAGAGACACTATATGTGAAGATATCAGCAATTTACAAGTGAGAAAGAACATGCTAAGTGCAAATTGTGCCCCAACGAGTTTCTAAGGAAAGTGATAGTTTAACTCAATATACTTGGCCCGCTTGTGAGAGACTATATTCGAACTCAAGAAAACTACCCTTTTGTTGTCATATAAGAGGAGAGGTCAAAGTGTGATAGGAACTTTAAGATCACGGAATAGATGCATAAGACAAATGACCTCGGTAGCGGTGACAACAAGAACACGATACTTGGATTCATAGTTGAACTAGGTGACACTTAGTTGCTTTTGGTATGCCAGGAGACCAAATCGTCACCAAGATAAATGGAATAACCAGAGGTGAAGCGATGAGTATCAAGACATCCTACCCAATAAGGGTTAAAGTAGGCAATAAGTCCATTGGATCACGACGGACTAAAGGTCAACCTGAAATGAAGTGTTCTTTTGACATAGCAAAAGATGCACTTGAAATAGTGGAAATGATCGCCAGATGGGGCATGCAAAAATTGACTACCAGAGTCGACAGCATGGGCAAGGTTAGGGCATATGATGGTCAAGTAATGTAGGGCACTAATGAGAGAAAGATAGAGAGTAGGATCTAAAAATTGAGAGCGATCGGTTGACAAATGCTGGGACGCAACCATGGGGGCGTGAACATGTTTACTGTCAAGAAGCTGAGCTCGAGCAAGAATACCCATGCATATTTGGTTTGATTAAATAAGAGACTATCAGAAGCAGGTGAAGCCTCAAGACCAAGGAAATTGCTCAGAGCACCCAAGTCCTTGGTGGCAAATTCAAAATTTAACTGTTGTGTAAAACTGGTAAATAGAGGTGAATTATTATCTGTAATAATGATGTCATCAACATAGAAAAGAAAATAAATAATAGCGTTTCATATTAAAAAAAATGAAAAAAGATGCATTAGTACAACTGTAATAAAAATCTAGTTTGATAAAAAAAGACTTGATCTATCGGAACCAGGCACAAGAAATTTGCTTCAGACTATAGAATGTTTTTTTTTTTTTTTTTTAAATTTACAGACATGATTCGAAAAGCAACGGTCCAGATACCCAAAAGATGTTCCATATAAAAATCTTCATTAAGAATACTATTGAGGAAGGCATGCTTAAGAGGCCATTTATTGGTTAAAGTAAGAGAAAACACAATATGAATAGTGGAAGCCTTGACAACAGGACTAAAGGTGTCAGTATGATTGAGATCAGAAAGTTACGTATAACCCTTGGCAACGAGATGGTTTTGAGACACTCAATGGACCATCAGATAAATATTTGGTCTAGAAAACCCATTTAGAGCCCATAATATTAGTATTAGTAGGACTAGAAACCAAATCCTAAGTATGATTTATTTTACATTTCTTTGACTTTATCATCTATGGTAGTAAGCAAATCGATGGGCTCAGTGGTAGTGAGTAAAGCATGAAGAAGAACAGAAGAGCCCAAAATGCTGAGATAAGTCGAATGATGAAGTTTGAAGATGGTAACCTAGGCCCTCATAAGCATTAGGTGTTAACCCAATGGAAATGCTATAGTAGTTGGAGGTAGTTTGGATGGATTAGCAGCAAAAGGGTTAGTATTGCGCTCAGTAGAAATGGGACTAGGATTCATATGGGGTGTACTCTATAAAGGAGTTCTATCGGTTTATTATATGAATAGTGGGTTGAATTCTTAAAGGGGAGGTGAGCCCATGTACTGAAGTGTCAATTGGAGAAAGAAATTCATAGGCCTGAAAAGACTCAACCAATAGGTCAGTATAGATATTACATCGGCTAGAACTAGGTCGAGTAAAAGGTAGGGAAACGAGTTCGAGGCAAAAAGTGTAAGGGCAGTTCATTGGCCATACTAGGCTCTAAAATGTTTGAGAATGTCAAAGGATAAGATAGTTAGGCTTGAGAAGTGGTTAGGAAGGAAAAATATGACACATCAAATTGGGCATGTGTAGTGACATCAATCTAAGAGGTGGTGGGCTCAAGGTAGCAAAAGCCCTTGTAAAATGGACTGTAGCCTAAGAAAATGTAAATACTACAAGGTGTAAATTTATTAGACATTTAATCACGTAAACGAGGATAGACTTGATTAGGGATGTCAATTAAACAATAAATGAGGACACCCGACTTGACCAAATCCGATAAAACCTCACTGAAAAATACCCTAATGGGATTATGATAGGTTTGGAATTAAAATTTAATATCTATATGGGTTTGGGATGGGTTTGAAATTTGTCTATATGGTACCCGGTGTCTGATACCTATTTACGTTTATAAGGTACCCGATACTAATATCCATAGGGTACCTGCTAGATACTCGTTTAATATAATATATATTTATCTATTTACAATTTTATTCCTCAAATAAAATTAATTAAATTTAGGACGTCATTATAAAATTTTGTCATCTTTTGTCCTAGGTATATTTATCAATTATCGTTTTGCTACCACAACCCCTAAACACGATTCAAACATTTTCTTTGCTGGTCTCATTTCTTGGTTGAAGCTGCTTAACTCTCTTTTGTGTAATTGTGTTCTATTCTGTACTTTGTCATCACCTCGGTGGGTTTTGAACTCTTCTCCATTGAATATTTTTATTTTTACTTTGTTTAAGTGTAAAGCAATGAATTTGTGTTTGAAATGTTAAAATTTGTTTATATTTAGTTTTGTTTATAATTGTTTTGCTGACAGATTTGACAAAAAATAAGTTTACGAGCAATATAACCAGTAGCCATGTGTTAACCTTAATTAGGCTTTGTGGGTTTGGAATTGGTTTCATCGGTTTGGGATGGTAACTATAAGCAAAAAATAAATAGTTCAATAACAGAACTTGTTAATTGGGTGGATACCCTACCCATTTACATCCATAGACACGATAGCCAAAAGGATAAAATTTTTCATAATTTGGAGATTTACCATATAAAAATCTCAACGGGTAAAATACCTCCAAGGATGGTTATTGGCAAACAATTACTGATGTAAATTGTAGTGCTAAAGGCATCAACCCATAAACGAGGAGAAAAATGTGAATTAAAAAGAAGAGCAACTCCCAATTGAGTCACATGTCGATATTTCCATTCTACGTGCATTTTGGGCGAGAGTGTACGGACAAGAGATTTGATGGTGAATACTTGAATTATGAAGATGAGCTTGAAAGTGAATACTAATGAATTCAACACCTCCATCACTTTGAAAATTTTTTAAGTGACTTGAATATTGATTTTCCAGAAATTTTTGAAATTGAATAAAAATGTTAGAGAAATAAGACTTTTCATAGGGCAAAGCAAGTGAAATGAGAATAATCATCAATAACAATATAATAAACAAAAATAAAATTTGATTTAACACGGGAAAGGCCCCAAATATCACAATAAATAAAATCTAATACATTAGATGATCTATTTTCACTACAAGAATAAGGTAGACAACGATTCTTAGCAAGTTAACATGTAGTGCAAAGCGATGGAATAGTTGGCAAAGACCTAAGAAGAAGATGTCTTTTTTTTATGAAATAATGAAACAACAAAATTATTAATATGCCGAAGGCATGCGTGTCATAAAATTATATGAAACAAATAAAGGTTTAATTCTAAGGATAGAAAGAATAGCGAGGTTTCTGTGCTCCAACGCATATAGAACACCATCTCTTTTATCGATTGCCACCACATTTCCCATTTTGCAATTTTGAATAATAAATTGATTATTGGTAAAAGTAACGGATAAAGGAAAATCAGATGTTAGCGTATTAATGAACAACAACTTTTTAGTGAGATGGGAGATAACCAAAACATCTAATAATTGGATATTTGGTAATAGAGAAAATGTATTGGTATGGATAATAGGGAGAAATGCACCATTCAATACTATTACAAAATCCTTATCCATATAATTTTTTGATTTGTCGAATTGAGAAGAGTCGGCTATCTTGTGTTCTGAAACACTCGTGTCAAGGTACCAATTAGAATTGGAACCACCAAAAATGGAGCAAGTGCTAGCCAACACTTCGGCCAATTAAGTAGTAGGCTTGGTATGATCATAACTATTTTAGCAACGATCGGCAGCATGTCCAGTATTCCTGCATATTTAGCAACAAAAAGTATGATAACCGCACTTACCATACCCTTTCGAGATTGGTTGTTACTGTTATTGCCCTCACGATTTGTAGGCTACGAAATGAACCTCCCTTGTAGTTTTGAAAAGAGCCTTTGGTACTTGTGAATGCAATAGTAGATGGTATTAAAGAGCTTAGAGATTTTTAAAAAATCTCAAAACCCTCAGCCTTGGGTACAATATCTGCAAATGTCAAGAGAGGAAAGAGGGCCATTTGAGAAGTGGAGAAACTAGAAAAATTGACCCCTAAATCACAGAGAAACCAATGTACCTTGTTTGTTTCGTCGATGGGATGATTGATGGCATGGAATTGGTCACAAAAGACCTTAAATGCATAGGAATATTCAGTAACCATGCAAGTTCCATGCTTCAATAGTTGAAGGTCATCCTTGAGGTGTAGCTCCCAAGCTTTAGATTGGCTAAAGGAGCTCTCCAAGGCAAGCCAAACCTCATGAGAAACGAAAAATGTGATAGTTTCAGCCATTGTTTATTTAGGGAGAGGGGAAAGGATCAGGCTGAGAATATGTTAATTTTTTATTTTCCATGAGTATTTGTCGCTAGGTGTAGAAGAGCCAACAAAGTATAAAAGGGGGTTGTGGTATAATTGTTCCATCAACGTGACCTAAAAACTCTTGGATCTCAAGAAGAAGAAGAAGTTAACTCTTTCAAACTAGGTAATTAGAAGGTGATGGCTTAATGGTTACCATATGAATCATGGTGTTGAAAGAAAGAATAGAAGAAGAAGAAGAATCAAAGGTGAATGGGATCAAATGGAGGTTAATCTTGGTGAGGGTCTGATACCATAAAATGTTTTGGTAAACCACTACATCTTTGAGAATGGTGAATTTTTTCATTTATAGAGATGTAAATTGTATACAAAGAATATACATTTACGGTAGTTACAACTAGAATGGAAAATTTGTAAAGAAATTAAATGAGCAATTAATCTCTTAGGATTAAAGCTCAATCATTACAAATAAGAAAGCCTCTAATTTAACAGAGGATGTTCAAGAATTCTGAACAATATGTGCAAGTCTCTTAGTACATATGGTAATAAATAATGTGCAACAATAACAAGAGGGATTGTGCCTAAAATAGAGAATATATGTGCCTAAGGTTTGAAAATACCAAACCCCACAAGAGGGATTGTATAACTTATTCCTACCAAATGAGCCAGATGTCATGAGTGGTATGAGTTACTTATATAGCTTAGGCCTAGGAAGCATATACCACCACAAGATGGTGTGACTGCTTTGGTAGTGAGACCAAAGGTAGAATTCACCACAAGATAACATAAGACTTTATGACTGCAACCTAAGAGACAGATACCATGACGAAACATTACTTTAATAGTAAAACTGAATGTATACGTTACCACAAGTTGACGTTATACTTTATGGCTTAGGCTTAACTGGTTGACACTATCACGGGATGGTGTATTTGGGTAGCATTTTATGATCTTAGGCTAACATTGCAGAATACCCAAAAACTCTATGTATTTTAGATACTGTATATTAATATTTGAAAATTTGCTTATGTTTGGTTTATATTAAATTATAAGTTGACGTTGTAATTTATCGCTTTCATATTATTAATAACATATTATCCTGACTTATGATAATAACATGATATGGCATTATTATATGTTCAATGCATAGTAAGCACGTATGGATTAGTGTTTATTCTCCTATAAATGTTATGCTAACTTAGGGCTCTACCAGGCTTGATGAACTGATTGGATTTATGTCATAAGATTTAGTTATACTTTATTGTTGATTGCAGACTTTGTGTGATTTTGTATATACCTCTAGTATAAGGTATCTCGTTCTCTTTTATATTTAGAGCTTTGTTGGGGTTGACAAGCTATATTAGATTTAAATATGATTTTGTTATTATTAATGTATTGTTGTACACGTGGTTGCTAAAACTTTATTCATTTTATGTTACTAACTTTTATTCAATCTTTGAGATTTGAACAATGTCATATGGCTCTGATTGTTGTAACCTAGTATTTATTTAGATTATTATGTTTAGCATTTATCTATCATTATTTTATTTGTGAGGGTGTAATTATTATTTTACATGAGTTGAGTACTTTAACTCTTACAATTTCTAAGTTTGGGAGTACGTTCGCATGGGTGCATGCATGTATGCCTATCCCTTTAGATTATCATCCATACGTCTGTGTGTTTCTGAGTCTTTAGTTAGATTTTCATTAGCTAATTTAATATACATACAATATATAATATACATATATTTTTTAGCCACTTTATGCCACATGCATATATAGTGTTCCATGATCACATATGTTTAAACTGATAAATGAAAGAAAAGAGTTAAGAACTGGGATAAGGAGGATTCGAGAGAAAAAAAAAATTGAGAGCTTATTGTGAATAGTGTAAGAGATGTGTGGGAAAAGAAGAAAAAGAGTAAAAATAATAAGGTGATCTGAGAGGGGGAAAAAAAAAGATAGGAAGAGAAGGATAAGAAAGAAATGAGTAGAAGAAGATGGGGCTCTTACTTTGAGCTAGAGATAGGGGTCTATGACTCTGAATCCTTGTTTTTCCATTATCATGTTTATGTTAAATGCTTGGTTTGCTTATTTAGGTTGAAAATTAAAAATTTTATTATTCATGATGTAATTATTGTTATATGAGGGTATAATATGGAATGTGTTAGAACCAGAATATTAAAGGTTTTAGAAATCCTTTTGACCAAGGAGTTGTTTTTTATTTTGAAAATTTGGATTATGTTAGGTTTAAAAAGGAAAGTAGAGCATGTAACTTCTGGAATTTGAATATCTAACTATTAGTATTCATATGGCCATTATCGTTATGTACAGACACTCGTTCAAGCAGAGGCCTAGACCTAATATTCTGAACTACTATTCTTGCTTGTTATAATTTAATAGTTGAGCCCCATCTATACACGCATATTTATAGGCATCCATACTAATATCTATCCAGGTGACTGCATTCATATTTCATTTTACTTGTTTATTTGAGTTAAATTTAGATGAGTTGTTATATTTTGATGCACTATCACAGAATTTAATAGGATAATTAGAAGCTGAAAAACGATAAATATTAAGATGAGATGTAATATTATTGTTACAAAAATTCACATGAATAAATTTTATATGATGAAATGTGATAAGGCTAGTATATTATGTGTTGGACTACGATGTCTTCCTACTTTCGTCTTGAGTAGAGATTATTGATGTGTCGATAATGGTGTGTTCGTTATCTCGAAATTGTGTGCAAGGGATGACGAATTGGACTGTGTCACCAAGGGATAATGCAACTATGTATGGGTTAGTTATCTATCATCCCAGCATCGTGACCAGTAGATAATAGAACTATGTGTGGGTTAGTTATGTATTATTCTGACTGTGTAAAGGATAGTAGATTGTGACTGAACCGAATGGCCACGGTCAATCATATTGGTTTCAAATCATATGTGTGTGTTTGTTATGTGTTCATGATTTGTGTGGATAATGTCAAGGATGATGATAGGTGATGATGTGATGAACTATGTATGTATGTATGTCTGTATGAATGTATGTATCTATGCATGTATATAAGTACATACATACATATGTTGTTACATAGTCGGTACACTTATTTATAATGCTCATGCTCCTACAGATTTGATTTCAGGTTCCAAGACAAGGTCGCCTATAAGACCTATTGGCTAAGAGATCTAGTTTCTTAGATCTTTTGTTTTTACCACATAGTACTTTTATTTTGTTTTGGTACCTTGTATAACTTTTATTTGTAATTTTCTACTATAACCCAATTTGTTAATGGTTAATGGTTTTGAGTCACTAGGTCATTTAAACAGCAAATCAAGTTACACACTCCTAACTTATATCACATGATAAATTTGATATACCTTATCTTTGTAAATAAAAATAACTCTTACATTATAATTTTTAACAATTTTGAAATTGTAAAAATTTATTGGTTATCAAGTGTTGTGCCAAATCTGAAGCATCTTAGCAACACAAGTGAATATTGCAAATAAAATGAAATAAGAACAATCACAAAAAAAAAAAAAAAAAATTATGTACTTAGGCAACGTACTTATGTCTACAAGTATGGTATAACTAAGTCTTTACTATGAATCTTTGACAATGGAGATTATAATAGGAGAATAAAGAACTCTACAGATATTATTAGAGAAACTCTCCTAACATTATTCTTAGTTTTTCTCTTAACACAATACTTACAAAACTCTAATATGAATATAATATGGATTTTTAACATGTCATTATACTATTAAAAAAAAAAAAAACCAGGATATTAGTGAAGCCGAAAAATTAATAAGATTTAAATTTTGGTTAGACCTTTTAGTATCCTAAAATATCTTTCAACCTTCTATCAAATTCAAATATTAAGTTAAATAACTTTTAAGAGCTACCCCCGATTAAGACATTTTATGAAGGTTTATTTTTTAACCAACACATTTTTTTTCTTTTATATCTATAATTGTTTTTCTTTTATATCTATAATTAAATTATACAAATGAATTTTTTTATAACTTTTATTTTAAAAAATTTAAAAACAAATTACACACATTGCGTGCACACTTCTTGTAGATATACATCTGTAAACAAGAAACCTACTCATAGTAGACTTTGTGTTCATTTGACGTGACGAAAAAAATGAAAAATAACGAAAAATATGGTTTAGAAAATTTTTTGACGTTTGTTGTATAGTCACCAAACTATGTTTTCAGATATGGATAGTGAAATTTTTTTATTTTTGCATAACTTTTTGGAGAGGAAAATCGATTGAATGGTTTTTTTATTCTGTTAGAACGGTTTTATGCTAGAATTTATTGAAAGTGGATAAAATTTTTTGGGATTTGTAAAAAATTATTGGGATTTATGGAATATTATCGGAGTTTGTAAAAAATTTTCTTACGATTTGTAAAATTTGGTTGGGATATATAGATATATATAAATCAATAGAAATTTTATGAAGTACGAGAAATACAAAATATGTTAAAGAATTTTAGAGATTTTGAACGTAATTTAAAGTTGTTTATTGTGCCAAATGGACCCTTCAAAAATGATCCTAAAAGTTCTAGAATTGTGATGACGAGCTTCCTGTGATCTTAAAATGCTCGTTCTGCTTTGTTCAAGTGTATGCCATTTACTAAAACCTAAATGTAATGAATGTGAATCACAACTCTAACCTTAAGCATTTTCATATTCTTTTAATTACAATATTCCATAAATGCATATATAATATCAATCAATACATATTACAAATAGGATAAGAATTTATATATATTCGTTTTAATGATTATTACGATATAATAAGCTTTTTTTTTTTTCCCCTTTTCTTAATAATTTTTTTTGGAGGACACATGGGGGATTTTTTTTTTTATCGAAATACATCCTAAGATTAAATTCCTTATTCTGATGTATAGTAAAATGCTGCCAATTATAATTTTTGCTATGGAATTTCCTTCAATGGTTTGACGGCAGAATAAATTTGTAATAGTGGTGTATATATATTCGTATAATAAATAATAAACAATGGATCGAAGAAAATAAAGAAGTTTCAACTATTCCTTTCGGAGGTCCCAAAATGAGGTCTTACAGGGCAGGGCATCTTATCTTTAATACGACAGGCTTTTATAAAGCAATTTAACAATAATTAATTAATTAATTTTTTAAAAATCAAGTACAATAAACTATGTATGCAAAATTTTATATAAATTGTTATTGTATGCCAATTTGGCATGTCAATATTTGTTCTTTTCCAAATTTATTCATGATTGTACAATTTCGAAAGCAAATGGCAAGTCAAACAGATTCCACCAAAGATTTGGAGTGTTATCACCAAACTGTAAAAAAAAAAAAAAAAGATATATATAGATATATATTTATATATACACATAAAGAAAGCACTGGAATAAATATATATTTTTTTAATAATCTCATCAGCAAAGGTAATTTGTATATTATTCGACCATTTTAATTAATTTTTCAAACCTAAAATATCCAAAAATTACCATATATATATATATATATATGGTATTGAAACCTATATAAATATACAATTAAATAAATTATCACTCATCAAACACCAAGTGGGGAAATTTTTTTTACAGTAATTTATATTTTAAAAAAAATATATTAGAATAATGTGTTAATAATATTTATGCAGTAAAATTGTATCTTTAAGAGTTTTATAATTTAAAGTGTTTTTGACCCACAAGAAAATAACATAATCCATATGTTAAAAATTTTAGCACTACCCTATCACAGTGATTATGTATGTTAATTTTAATTAAACTTTTAGTGTAGAGACAGCTATTTTAACCGAACTCGAATAATCTTCTTTTTCATAAATGAGAATATTCCAAGTTTAAATTTTTTTCGAATCTTAAAAATAATCTTTTCTCATTTGGGTGAGTTCTTTGCAACCCATTGAAGCAACCAAATGGATGGCCTAAATACAATAAAGTTGTCGTCTTATTCTTCGATTGGCCAAAACTAATTATTACAATTTCTAAGTCCAAATTAAACAAGCCTCTGTGAAAAGGTTATTTGTTCATACATGTGTATATATATACATGTGTGGTCATATATCTTGGACAGGTTTCTCAGGCTACTGTCGGATGCTCAAAATTAATATATATCTTATCGACTTACAATAATAATCGGTCTAAGCTCCACTATAGAGGGGCCTTATGGAAGGTTGAGAGAATTTCCAGCCAAAAGGACATTATCACGGACGAAGCGAGTTTTAAAATTTTGTTTGGGGGTTAAATTTTATTTTAATTTTTTTTTTTGGGTTGAATTTAGGCTTGGAAAAATTATAACTAATGTTATAAATTATATTTATTTAAAAAAATGAATATATATATGTATAGATGGATGTTACAATCAATTGGATTTCTAAATTTTAGATTATATATAACAACTAAAAATAATAGTTAAATTCTAGGAGAGTTAGTCATAGCTTATTTTTTTTAACCTAAAAATTTTTATGTATTAGTGATGATATTTTTTTGATCGAGATCAATTATTTTTTAAAATTTTAAAAAGGATCAAATTATAATATGAATATTTTATAATATAAAATTTACATATTTTTCAAAATTCAAGAGTGCCAGGTTCCCTCTTGGCCCTAATATAAGCTCGTCCCTGGATATACTTAGGGAATGTTTGGTGTAACAAAAAATAAGATAAAATGAGATAATTTATGAGTTTGTAATTTATGCAGTAAAAAAAAAATACTTTTAAAAATTTTCAGAATTTTTCGACATATTTTTGTGAGCCAAACGGACAAAATACTAAATATTGTTAAACAAAAAGTCAAGTTGGATTTTTTATTTTTTTATTTTTTTTTTCAAACAAAAAGTCAGGTGGGATTTGAAACAGACAAAAGGTAAAACACACATCATTGCTACGGCCAGATTTTCCAATTTTCTATCTTAAATGAAGTTTGCCCTCCTTAAAATAAAATAAATAAATAAAATTTATACGGAAAATTTTCATTATAAGACATATTGACCATTTAATCTAAACTGTTCAGGCCCCGGATTTGTTAATGCCAGAATGTTTTAGAGACTACCGTTGTTATTATGTAATGTTTTTTTTTTTTAATCTCTTCGCTGTTATTAACTACCTTTTTTTTTTTTGGTTACATTTTTATTATATCGGTCATTTTTTATTACTACCATTTTCTAAAACGATATTGTTCCACATTCCGTAATTGTGCTCTCCGACGAAAGCTTGTTCACTTGATTGTTCACCTTCTTTTTAAGCTCTTCCATTGAATCCTTAAGGTTGCATTTGATTGGTATTTTTATTTTGTATTTTGTTTTTATTTTTTATTTTTGTCTTCTCTTTTATGTTTTAAAATTTTTAAAATAAGAAAAATAAAAAATACATTTGGTTTGATTTTTTTTTTTTTTGTATTTTCAAATTTATCTTATATTTGGTTAAAAATGTTTAAAATGATTTTTTTTCATGTTGAATTTTTTATGTAAATATATTTTTGTCTTTTAAAATAAAATTTAAAAATATGAGTAAATAAATATATTTCGAACTATTTTTCTTATTTTCAAAATCTCAAAATAGAAAATAAGTTATCACAAATATTACCTAGGTTGTTCAAGTTCATACAATCCAATCTCATCTAAAGGACCTTCCCACCAAAACTGTTTTCGATTAGGTTTTCTTGCGCAACCTATGGTTTCATCGCTCCTATTCTCAACTTCTAAATTTCTTATTCTTTCATAATTTGAATAAATTGCAAATTAAGCCCACACAAGCTAGCATTCCGGTGAGCCTCAGCGAGGCGGTGCATAGTTGAGTACTGTGGAGTGTTTGGAACAGCGGATCCAATATTTTGGACAAGGGATGGTCAAATATAAAAAGTTTTGTTTGAAATAAAAAGTAAAGAAAAATTTTATAAATTTTAAGGAGATCAAATACTATCTTATAAGAAAAAAGTTTAAAATTTATGAGAATATTCAAGGATTTTCAAAATTTAGAGGGATAAAACATTATATTATATAACAAAAACCCTAAAATCTATAAAAAAAAATATTAAAATATTTTCAAAATTTAAGAGTGCTGTGGTCCCCACTCATTCGCTTGGGACCCCCTTGATTTGGGATGATCAGAAACTGGTCGACGAAGGTCTTGACAATAGGGTTTTTGAAAGAGAATACCTTTCTGGCCGGAGAGAAGACTATGTTGCGATCTCAACACCGCAAATTGTGGAGGGTAGAGGCGGATCCATATATGGGCTCTCTCTTATTATAACTCGGATAGTCCGATTCAAAAAATTATTTTTAGTTCTAAAAATATATAATTTTTTAAATTCATTCCGTCTTAAATTTTTTGTAACTCAATATACTTTATTTTTAAAATCTTTGTTCAATTTAAATTTTTATAACTTAATTCACTTTATAAATTTTTTTGTTTAATTAACATAAAACTCTAAATTATTGGTCCGTTCCTGGCGGAGAGTTCACTGGCTTTTATGAGCAGCCCCGACCGGCGTTTCGAGAAGGTGATCTGCAAGTGTTTTGGGACCTCTATTTTTGCGATTTTGATCTTT
>QLOD02000029.1:23915694-23931470 GCA_003260245.2 Sideroxylon spinosum | reverse complement strand
CATGACAAAATTATAGCCAATTAAGTGTGTATCATAGTCACCTTGGACAAAGGGGGACAAGTAAAAAACCAGTGTGCACAAAATGTTAATAATAATGAGATAAAAATAAAATCTATATAATAAAACGCCTTCAATTTCAAAAATATCCCCACATATTTGTATTCAACGGCTCAAGATCAACTTTGTTTTGGTTCTACGACTGAGAACAATTCTCAGCCCTTCCACCCTTTTAAAATCTCACCCAAAACATTTGTGGGCCCCACTTCTCCAGCATTTGAAAATATGCCAAAAGTCTTGCATTGCAGCCACATGTATCCAAATAAACCAACTTATTGATTTGACAGTTATACCATAGATCAACAGACTAAAATTGATCAAAAAAATTGAACGGCTGACAAGTTTCTTTTTTAAACCAACTCGACCGTTTGCCGAGAGGGAGGGGGAGAGAGAGAGGAGTTTCTCCCGAGAGAGAGAGAGAGAGAGAAGGGGAGTGGGGGTGGGGCTCGAGTGACTAATTCCTGACAGGGTTTCTTTTTCAATTCATATATATATATATATATATATATATATATATATCTATGATTTGATGTTATATATGTCTCACGCGGATAGAGCTCAGCATTTTTTTTTGTTTAACTACCAAAAAAAACTCGGCTTGCCAGATATGAGGCGTAAATGTATGGATTGACCCGAAAAATCCAAAAAGTGATTCCGCTGTTTTTGATTTTTTGTTTGAAATTTAAAATTCAAAAGTTATCCTAATTTTTATATTTAAAAAATAGACAATTAATTGTTTTATTATACGCCATCCTTAGAATCAAAATTTCTACCCAAATTTACCTTTTTTTTTATTATTAACAAAATTTCTCCCCAACACAACCTCTCACTCATTGGTTCTATTAAAAAATTAACAAAATATATATTTTTTATATGAATACCAATTATATGTTTGGATACCAATTATACAAATTTGTTAAATAATGTATTGATATTAAGGGGCCATTTAGAGTGCTAAAAAAACTAAAAGTGAAATTTTTTGGAGTTTCAAATGTAAAAAATTATTTTGAAATGATGGTTGGATATTTATGTTTGATTTGATAAAAAAACTGTTAAATTAAATAAGTGACACGTAGTAAAATTTTAATGGACAATCTTGAAAAGTTTTGAAGTTTTGTGAAACTTTTTGATACAAATATCAGTATATTTTTAAAAAAATCTAGCAAAATCGTTAAAATGCTCTATTTTACTTTGTTCCAACGGAATTTGAAACTTTTTAAAAAAAGTTAAATTTTTTTGAGTTTTAGAAAGTTAAAACTTTTAAAATTTTTTAAATTTATTTGGTGCTCCAAATATACCCTAATTAGACAAAACCAACTAAAATTTTTATTTAAAAAATATATTTAAAATTTTAATTTTCATGTGCTAAAAACTTAAATATTAAATACATATACTTTTACACTCTTTTTGTTATTTATATAATAAGGAAATTTAAAATTTTGAATCTGAGATTTTTTCAACTGTTAGGTTTACTCAATAGCCAAAATTATTTCTTTTTCTCTTTGTTTTGGTTGTCTTTTCAGTTACATTACATGAAAATATAATCTCTCACTATTCTTATATCTTTTTTGAATGCTTTTTATAAATAAAATATTTGAAATTAGTATTTTAAAAATTTTATAATGGTCGTAATAAATAACAAAATTGTACATATTTAAAAAATTAGTATTTTTTTAATACTTTTTATATATAAGATTTTTTAAATTAATATTTTAAAAAATGTGTACTAAACAATAGATGGATATCTAATAAACAAAGTCAATTAATTTTTTAATATATATTTAGATTTCAATACTCTTTAAAATTAATTAAACATTAAATTAAAATTTCTATTTATGTTTCTAAATTTTTGTAAACTAGTAACAGAAATTTTTTTATTAATTCTGTTTATATTTTTTTGTTTTCAACAAATGCAAACTTAAACAGAAAAACGTAACAAAAAAAAAAGTGTTTTCACTTTATTTTTTCTATTGTAAATATTTTGTTAATTTTAACACTTTGTCTATTTATATTGAATCATATTAAAGTGAATTATTTTAATTATCTAAATTAATTACTAAATAAAGTAACTGTATATTTTTATTGCATTAATTTTTTACTAAATAATTAAATTAAATTAAATAGTTTTAAATTAATTAAATAAATAATTAATTTAATTTGAAATTAATTTATTCATATGAAATACATATTATTGAAAATTTGAATGAATATTAAAATTATATTATGTAATTTAAATTAGTTAATATATTTATTAATTTAATTTATTTAATGTCAAATATATTTTATTAAATTATTTTTAATAAATATCATATTTAATTAAATTAAATTAAAGTAACATGAAATATATCTATTAAATCCAATTAATTTTTTGAAAACTAATTGCACACAAAATTGTATTTCTAAAAACAGTTTTAGTTTTTATTCAAGGAAAAAAAAACGATACTAACAAATAAAATTAGAAAATATGCATGGCGTAAAAAGAGAGGTGGGTGTTAACGCGGTAAACAGTCCGTGCTTTGCCTGGGTATTTACTAGTTGATAAATAAATTAGAAAAAAATTAATAGAGTTAATATGTACTTTTTTAAATTAACAAGAACAGTTGTTTTTACCGGGCAGAATTTTTGCTCCGTTTGCCCATGACCTTAAATAATCCCTTGCTAACTAGCACAAAGGTGAAAAAATTATATATTTATATATATAAGGACTGCTATGTCATACTACTAATTAAAAGAACTTACGAAAATAAAAAATAGTAACGAGAGAGAATAATGAGTTCGTAACTTCCAACAACGACTCTTAGCTAAATGCAGTTTAACTGCAAAAATGTCACGATCAAATTATATTAGTTATGTTTTTTAATAATTTTTTCTCATCAACATATATATTTTTATATAAAAACGTTAATAATAAATATAATCAGACAAGCATGTATTTATGCAAGTCAACCGAAAAAAAATACCTATCTATAGATAAACCAAAGGTTGCACGCATAGATATAATAATAATAATAATAATAATAATAATAAAAATAATAAATTTTAGAAGATAATGCCAACTTAAAAAGAAAAACAACAAGTGAACAAATAAATAGTTGCATAGGAATTTTTGACGGAGTCTGTATATATAGCTTGTATAAATTTAGGTTCGTCCATTTATGTTTGTTATTTTCTGCAATATTTTGCTTTGATGAGTTGTATAATTGCTAACATCGTGTCCCGCAATGAAAATAGAAATAGCCTATCAAGAGATTTCTTTTCGAGCCATTCAAGTCAAAATCCGTTTAGTTGGTATCATATGTGAGAATGTTTTGGCAAACCATCATGCCGTTGAGAGTGGTGAATGTTTTCCATTTATAGAGTTGCAGAATGTGTACAAGGAATTTACAGCTATGGAAATTACAATTGGAATGGAAAATATGTACAAAAACTAAATGAGCAATTAATATGCTGGGTGATGGAACGGATTCCTGAGCTTCGATAAAATGACAAAAAGACCCATTTCACGAGGATGTCGACATGGAGCAAGTTGGCCAATCGAGCGTGGGAAATCAAACACAGTCCGAACGAGCTCCTCTACTCTAGTCAACAAGCACCGAGCTGAGCATGGGGATATGGACACCATTACTTTCGTACAAGAATCCCGTGATTATCGCTTGGTTCACTAATTTAGCGATAATAAGGAAGTTCTCGATCAATGTGAATCTTTCTATTTTTCTCTCTCCTATAAGTAAAATCACGATGAATTAGGATATTTGTATAAGGAAAGGGGTAAATGCTCCCAAAAGAAAGAGTATGTAATTCAACCTTACCCTAATTCTGCCAGACCCAATTCTGGTCACTAACTTGAGTGTCGAAAACTTTTTGATAAGCATCACACCGATGTCAAGGATACGATCATCCTTTGGTGGCAAATTGACGTTGGGACCTTGGTACGAAATTTCATCAGCATCATCACTAGGATCAAGGGTCAATCACTAAACGTATGGAAGCCTTTAATTTAGCAGAGGATTTCCAGGAATCCTCAACACCCCCCGAGGCAAGCTAAGCGTCGAGTTGGAGCAGATGTAGAGCTCGGAGCAAAAAAGAAAATAATAAAAATAAACAGAGGCTAAGAGACACTATATGTGAAGATATCAGCAATTTACAAGTGAGAAAGAACATGCTAAGTGCAAATTGTGCTAGTGACAACGAGTTTCCAAGGAAAGTGATAGTTTAACTCGATATACTTGGCCCACTTGTGAGAGACTAGATTCGAACTCAAGAAAACTACCCTTTTGTTGTCATATAGGAGGAGAGGTCAAAGTGTGATAGGAACTTTAAGATCACGGAATAGATGCGTAAGACAAATGACCTCGGCAGCGGTGACAACAAGAGCACGATACTTGGATTCACAGTTGAACCAGGTGACACTTAGTTGCTTATGGTATGCCAGGAGACCAAATCGTCACCAAGATAAATGAAATAACCAGAGGTGAAGCGACGAGTATCAAGACATCCTACCTAATAAGGGTTAAAGTAGGCAATAAGAGCATTGGATCACGACGGACTAAAGGTCAAGCTGAAATGAAGCGTTCTTTTGACATAGCAAAAGATGCACTTGAAATAGTGGAAATGATCGTCAGATGGGGCAGCATTGGCAAGGTTAGGGCATATGATGGTCAAGTAATGTAGGGCACTAATGAGAGAAAGATAGAGAGTAGGATCTAAAAATTGAGAGCCATCGGTTGACAAATGCTGGGACACAACCATGGGGGCGTGAACATGTTTACTGTCAAGAAGCTGAGCTCGAGCAAGAATACCCATGCATATTTGATTTGATTAAATAAAAGACTATCAGAAGCAGGTGAAGCCTCAAGACCAAGGAAATTGCTCAGAGTACCCAAGTCCTTGGTGGCAAATTCAAAATTTAACTATTGTGTAAAACTGGTAAATAGAGGTGAATTATTATCTGTAATAATGATGTCATCAACATAGAAAAGAAAATAAATAATAGTGTTTCCTATAAAAAAAATGAAAAACGATGCATTAGTACAACTGTAATAAAAATCCAGTTTGATAAAAAAAAAAGACCCGGTCCATCGAAACCAGGCACAAGAAATTTTCTTCAGACCATAGAGTGCTTTTTTTTTTTTTTTTTAATTTGCAGACATGATTCGAAAAGCAAAGGTCTAGATACCCAGAAGCTGTTCCGTATAAAAATCTTCATTAAGAATACTATTGAGGAAGGCATTCTTAAGAGGCCACTTATTGGTTAAAGTAAGAGAATGCACAATATGAATAGTGGAAGCCTTGACAACAGGACTAAAGGTGTCAGTATGATTGACATCAGAAAGTTACGTATAACCCTTGGCAACGAGATGGTTTTGAGACACTCAAATGGACCCATCAGATAAATATTTGGTCTAGCAAAACCCACTTAGAGCCCACAATGTTAGTATTAGTAGGACTAGAAACCAAATCCTAAGTACGATTTATTTTACATTACTTTGACCTTATCATCTATGGTAGTAAGCCAAAAGGGATTTTTTGTGGCAAACTTGAAATCAATGGGCTCAGTGGTAGTGAGTAAAGCATGAAGAAGTACAAAAGAGCCCAAAAATGCTAAGAAAAGTCGAATGACAAAGTTTGAAGATGCCAACCTAGGCCCTAAGCATTAGGTGTTAACCCAATGGAAATGCTATAATAGTAGGAGGTAGTTTGGATGGATTAGCAGCAAAAGGGTTAGTATTAAACTCAGTAAAAATGGGACTAGGATTCATATGGGGTTACTCTACAAAGGAGTTCTATCGGTTTATTGTATGAGTAATGGGTTGAATTCTTGAAGGGGAGGCGAGCTCATGTACTGAAGTGTCAACTGTAGAAAGAAATTCATAGGCCTGAAAAGACTCAACCAATAGGTCAACATAGATATTACATCGGCTAGAACTAGGTCGTGTAAAGGTAGGGAACGAGTTTGAGGCAAAAGGTGTAGGGGGAGTTCATTGGCCACACTAGGCTCTAAAACATTTGAGAATGTCAAAGGATAAGATAGTTGGGCTTGAGAAGTCGTTGGGAAATTAAAATATGACACATCAAATTGGGCATGTACACGACACAAATCTAAGAGGTGGTGGGGTCAAGGCAACAAAAGCTCTTGTAAAATGGACTGTAGCCTATGAAAATGTAAATACTACAAGAATTTGTTAGACATTTACTCACGTAAACGAGGATAGACATGATTAGGAATGTCAATTAAACAATATATGAGGATATCCGACTCGACCAAATCCGATAAAAACTTATTGAAAAATACCCTAATGGGATTGAGACAGGTTTGGAATTAAAATTTAATATCTATATGGGTTTGGGATGGGTTTGAAATTTGTCTATAGAGTATCCGATACCCAATACCTGTTTATGTTTATAGGGTACCTAATACCTAGTATCCATAGGATACCCACTAAATACTCGTTTAATATAATATATATTTATATATTTATAATTTTATTTCTCAAATAAAATTAATTAAATTTAGAATGTCATTTATAAAATTTTGTCATCTTTTGTCCTAGGTATATTTATCAATTATCGTTTTGCTACCACAACCCCTAAATACGATTCAAACATTTTCCCTACTGGTCTCATTTATTAGTTGAAGCTGCTTAACTCTTCTCTGTGTAATTGTGTTCTATTCTATACTTTGTCATCGCCTAAGTGGGTTTTGAACTCTTCTCCACTAATTATTTTTATTTTTACTTTGTTTTAGTGTAAAGCAATGAATTTGTGTTCTATATTTAGTTTTCTTTGTAATTGTTTTGATAACAGATTTGGCAAAAAGGTAAGTTTGCGAGCAACATAACCAATAGCCATGTGTTAACCTTAATTAGGCTATGCGGGTTTGGGATTGGTTTCATCGGTTTGGGATGGTAACTATAAGCAAAAAATAAATAGTTTAATAACAGAACTTGTTAATTGGGTGGATTCCTACCTGTTTATATCCATAGACACGATAGCCAAAAGGATAAAAATTTCATAATTTGGAGATTTACCATATAAAATATCAACGGGTAAAATACCTCCAAGGATGTTTTTTAGCAAACAATTAATGATGTAAATTCTAGTGCTAAGGGCGTCAACCTATAAACGAGGAGAAAAATGTGAATTAAAAAGAAGGGCAACTCCCAATTCAGTCACATGTCGATATTTCCATTCAGTACGTGCATTTTGGGCGAGAGTGTACGGACAAGAGATTTGATGGTGAATACCTAAATTATGAAGATGAGCTTGAAAGTGATTACTAATGAATTCAGCACCTCCATCACTTCGAAAAATTTTTATGTGTCTTGACTATTGATTTTCTAGAAAATTTTGAAATTGAATAAAAATGTTAGAGAAATCCGACTTTTCATAAGGTAAGACCAAGTGAAACGGGAATAATCATCAATAACAACATAATAAGCAAAAATAAAATTTGATTTAACATGAGAAAGGCCCCAAATATCAAAATAAATAAGCTCTAATACATTAGATGATCTATTTTTAGTACAATAATAAGGCGAACAATGACTCTTAGCAAGTTAACATGCAGTGCAAAGCGATGGAGTAGTTAGTAAAGACCTAAGAAGAAGATGTCTTTTTTTATGAAATAATGAAACAACAAAATTATTAATATGCCCAAGGCATGCGTGTCATAAATCATATGAAACCTGTAAAGATTTATTTCTAAGGATATAAAGAATAGCGAGGTTTCTGTGCTCCAACACATATAGAACACCATATCTTTTTTCGGTTGCCACCACATTTCCTATTTTGCGATTTTGAATAATAAACTGATTATTAGTAAAGTAACGAATAAAGGAAAATCAGATGTTAGCGTACTAATAAACAACAGATTTTTAGTGAGATGGGAGATAACCAAAACTTTTAATAATTAGATATTTGGTAATATAGAAAATGTATTGGTTTAGGTAATAGGGAAAAATGCACCATTCAATACTATTACAAAATCCTTACCCATATAATTTTCTGATTTGTCCAATTGAGAAGAGTCGGCTATCTTGTGTTCTGAAACACTTGTGTCAAGGTACCAATTAGAATTCAAACCACCAAAAATGGAGCTAGTGCTAGCCAACGCTTCGGCGAATTAAGTAGTAGGCTTGGTATGATCATAACTATTTTAGCAATGGTCGGCAGCATGTCTTGTACTCCTGCATATTTAGTAACAAAAAGTATGATAACTGCACTTACCATACCCTTTCGAGATTGGTTGTTACTGTTATTGCCCTCACGACTTGTAGGCTACGAAATGAACCTCCCTCGTAGTTTTGAAAAGAGCCTTTTGTGATAGCAATAGTAGATGGTATTGAAGAGTTAAGAGATTTTTAAAAAATCTCAAAACTCCTAGCCTTTGGGACAATGTCCGCAAATGTCAGGAGCGGAAAGAGGACCATTTGAGAAGTGGAGAAACTAGAAAAATCGACCCCTAAATCACAGAGAAACCAATTTACCTTGTTTGTTTCGACGACAAGATGACTGATGGTATGGAATTGGTCACAAGAGACCTTAAATGCATAGGAATATTCAGTAACCATGCAAGTTCCATGCTTCAATAGCTGAAGGTCATCCTTGAGGTGTAGCTCCCAAGCTTTAGATTGGCTAAATGAGTTCTCCAAGGCAAGCCAAACCTCATGAGAAAGGAAAAGTTTGACAGTTTCAGCCATTGTTTATTTAGGGAGGGGGGAGAGGATCAGGCTGAGAATATGCTAAGTTTCCATGAGTATTTGTGGCTAGGTGTACGAGAGCCAACGAGGTATAAAAGGGGGTGGTGGTATAATTGTTCCATCAAGGTGACTTAAAAACTCTTGGATCTCAAGAAGAAGAAGAAGAAGTTAACTCATTCAAAGAAGGTAATTAAAAGGTGACGACTTAATGGTTACCAGGGGCGGAGCCACCGGTTGGCTATGGTGGATTGTAACTCAGGTAAAATTTTGATAAAAAAGTTTTTTAATTGTAATATTTTAATTTAATTATTTATAACTCGGGTAATACTGAGTTCATAACTTAAATATATTTTAAATTTTAATCTAAATATTTTATAACTTAGATAATACTCAGCTCATAATTTAAATTATTTTATAAATAAAAAATAAATTAGTAGTCCTAAAAAACTAAAAAAAAAATCCTAAAATTCCAAAAAATAAAAATAAAAAATCAAGACAAAAACCAATAGTACATAGCTATACTTAGGTAAAACTTCTAACTATTAAAAACCATTTACAGCTCCAACTAAATTACAAAAACTCCAAAAAATTTTAAAAATTCTAACTTTTTCAAACTTTAAAAATTCCAATGTTTAAAAAATTTGTCAAAATTTATTGGAATAAACTATTATAGTGCATTTCAACGGATTTTGTTAGATTTTTTTTTTTTAAAATTAGACTAATATTTGTAACAAAAATTTCATAAAATTTTAAAAATTTTCAAGATTTTTCGCTAAAATTTTATCACGTGTTACTTTCTATAATTTTTAATAACCTCATATCAAATCAAACTCAAATATCCAACCATCATTTCAAAACAACTTTTTACACTCCAAATTTCAAAAAAAATTGCTTTTAGTTTTTTTTTTTACACTCCAAGCAGTCCCTTACTAATTTTTGACTTTTTTTTTTTTTTTATCTTTTCATCTTTTCCAATTCTCGGTAAAACAAATTTTTTTTTTCTTTTGATACTGGATTTTCGGATTGAAATACAATAATAGTGAACATGATTTGATAAAATAAAAAATTTACATTGATAATTATTTATAACAAAAAAAATTATACGTAACTCGGGGTAAAAAAGAATCCCAGCTCCGCCCTTAATGTTTACCATGTGAATCATGGTGTTGAAAGAAAGAATAAAAGAAAAAGAAGAATCAAAGGCCATCGGGATCAAATGGAGGTTAATCCTTGTGAGGCTTTGATACCATAAATGTTTTGGTAAACCACTACATCTTTGAGAATGGTGAATGATTCATTTATAGAGTTGCAAATTGTATACAAGGAATATACATTTACGGTAGTTACAACTAGAATGGAAAATTTGCACAGAAATTAAATGAGCAATTAATCTCTTAGGATTAAAGCTCAATCATTACAAATACGAACGCCTCTAATTTAGCAGAGGATGTTCAGGAATTCTCAACAACATGTGCAAGTCTCTTAATACATGTGGTAATAAATTGTGAATCTGCAACAATAACGGAATCTAGTGCTATACTCAATGACTAATTATAATTCAAGACGTCAAGTCCCAAGTTTTTACTGAGCGTTTTGTTATTATTAATGTTGCATTTTCTTAAATTGAAACTTTGGTTTAATCTTAATGTTTTATAAGATGATTTATGAAATTGTTCGATGGGGTGGTATTATCAATACCTAGAATATTTCTAAGTTTGAAACTCCATTCAAATCTGTGTGTGGAAAAAAAAGTCATGCAAACCATGCGGACGTCCATTAAAATGACAATGTGTCTTTTATGCCTTTTCAAGAGCCACCCTGAACATATTTTGGTATATATATTATGTGTGTTAGATTGAGAGGGTATGGAATTTCCTTCCACGTGGCCTGAACCTCTCTAAGGTGTGTTGATCGTTTTCCTATACTTCACCACCTTTCATTCATCATTTATACTCTATGTATATGTATTATATGCAAGCAAAAGATGTGGAACCAGTTAGCTAGTAATAAATAAGTAGATTGAGAGAGAGTAAGCAATGACTTAGTATAATTCATGCTTAGGATAAAGAATTAGCTTGTTTGGTTTGAGGAAGATGAAAAAAAAAAAGAAAAAACTTGACAATTTCGAGTTGAACTCTACTTTTTTTTTTTTCTTTTTTTCTTTTTTCTAAACTTCTCAGACGAAGATAGGGGTTTTTTCACATTTTTATAATGCTTGAGTTTTTTAGATTTTTTTTATTACTTAAATAAAATAATTGTTCTTAATTGTATATGGGATGTAGTCTTGGTTTGGAATTTAACATAAACCTTTTTGATTGAAATTGAATCAAGGCATTTGAAAGTATTTGGAATTGATACTTGATTATAAGATGAATTTGATCATAACTTGATTTTGGGACTACTAATCTATTTGGCCATATTCCAAATTAGGATTAAAGACTTTAGTTTTGAATAAAAACAGAGAAAAACCGATTGAATGGTTTTTTTTATTCTGTTGGAACGGTTTTATACCAGAATTTATTGAAAGTGGATAAAAAAATTTTGGGATTTGTAGAAATTTATTGGGATTTATGGAGTATTATCGGAGTTTGAAAAATTTTTTCTTAGGATTTATAAAATTTGGTTGGGCTGTATAGATATATATATAAATTAATAGAAATTTTACGAACTATGAGAAGTATAAAATGTGTTAAAGAATTTAAAAAATCTTCAGCGTTGTTTAACGTTGTTTATTGTGCCAAATGGATCCCTTAAAAACGATCCTAAAAGTTCTAGAATTGTGATGACGAGCTTCCTGTGACCTTAAAATGCTCGTTCTGCTTTGTTCAAGTGTATGCCATTTACTAAAACCTAAATGTAATGAATGTGAATCACAACTCTGACCTTAAGCATTTTCATATTTTTTTTAATTACAATATTCCATAAATACGTATTTAATATCAATCAATACATATTACAAGTAGGATAAAAATTTATATATATTCGTTTTAATGATTATTACGATATAATAAGTTTTTTTTTCCCTTTTCTTAATAATTTTTTTTGGAGGACACATAGGGAGAGTTTTTTTTATCGAAATCCATCCTGAGATTAAATTCCTTATTCTCATGTATAGTAAAATGCTGCCAACTGTAATTTTTGCTATGGAATTTCCTTCAATGGTTTGACGGCAGAATAAATTTGTAATAGTGGTGTATATATATTCGTACAATAAATAATAAACAATGGATCGAAGAAAATAAAGAAGTTTCAACTAGAAAGGAGGTCCCAAATTGAGGTCTTACAGGGCAGGGCATCTTATCTTTAATACGACAGGCTTTTATAAAGCAATTTAACAATAATTAATTAATTTTTAAGAAAATCAAGTATAATAACCCCTGTATGCAAAATATTGTATAAATTGTTATTGTATGCCAATTTGGCATGTCAATATTTGTTCTTTTCCAAAATTTATTCATGATTGTACAATTTTCGATAGGAAATGGCAAATCAAACAGATTCCACCAAAGATTTGGAGTGATTTCACCAAATTGCAAAAAAAAAAAAAAAAAAAAGGATATATATATATAGACACACACACATCAAGAAAAGACTCGAATGAATATATATATTTTTAATAATCTCATCAGCAAATGTAATTTGTATATTCATTCGACCATTTTAATTAATTTTCCAAACCTAAAATATCCAAAAATTACCATATATATGTAGGTATTGTACTCAAATATTATCCCACATCGGTTGGAGTCGGGGACTGAAACCACCTAATAAGGGGTTTCATCTCTTTCCATTGGTAACGAGGTCTTTTCCTCAAAACGGAAAACAAAATTCTCGACGTCTTCGGGCCGTAGAAGAGGGACAATATCGGCCAGACGGACCAGCAGTGACGGTACAAGTTTGGTGTGCAACAGTATGTATATTAAAATTAAATAAATTATTACTCATCAAACAAAGTGGAGAAGTACAGATTTGGTGCACGGTATGTATATTAAAATTAAATAAATTATCACTCATCAAGCACCAAGTGGGCAAAATTTTTTTACAGTAATTTATATTTTAAAAAAATGTATTAGAATAATGTGTTAATAATATTTGTGCAATAAAATTGTATCTTTATGAGTTTTATTATTTAAAGTGTTTTTGACCCACAAGAAAATAATTTTAGCACTACCCTATCACAGTGATTATGTATGTTAATTTTAATTAAACTTTTAGTGTAGAGACAGCTATTTTAACCGAACTCGAATAATCTTCTTTTTCATAAATGAGAATATTCCAAGTTTAAATTATATAATAATCAACCTTTTTTTCGAATCTTAAAAATAATCTTTTCTCATTTGGATGAGTTCTTTGCAACCCATTGAAGCAACCAAATGGATGGCCTGTGACTGATTGACTATTAAGATACAATAAAAGTTGTCGTATTATTATTCGATTGGCCAAAACTAAATTATTACAATTTCTAAGTCCAAATTAAACAAGATTCTGTGAAAAGGCTTATTTGTTCATATATGTGTGTAAATATACACGTGTGGTCATATATCTTGGACAGGTTTCTCAGGCTAGTGTAGGATGCTCAAAATTAATATATATCTTATCGACTTACAATAATAATCAGTCTAAGCTCCACTATAGAGGGGCCTTATGGAAGGTTGGGAGAATTTCCAGTCAAACGGACATTATCACGGACGAAGCGAGTTTTAAAATTTTGTTTAGGGGTTAAATTTTATTTTAATTTTTTTTGGGTTGAATTTAGGCTTGGAAAAATTATAACTAATGTTATAAATTATATTTAGTAAAAAAAATGAATATATATATGTATAGATGGATATTACAATCAATTGGATTTCTAAATTTTGGAATATATATAACAACTAAAAATAATAGTTGAATTTTAGGAGAGTTAGTCATAATTTATTTTTTTTAACCTAAAAATTTTTATGTATTAGTGACGATATTTTTTTGATCGAGATCAATTATTTTTTAAAATTTTAAAAAGGATCAAATTATAATATGAATATTTTATAATATAAAATTTACATATTTTTCAAAATTCAAGAGTGCTAGGTTCCCTCTTGGCCCTAATATAAGCTCGTCCCTGGACATACTTAGAGAATGTTTGGTACAACAAAAATAAAATAAAATAAGATAATCTATGTGTTCGTAATTTATGTAATAAAAAAAATAAATTACTTTTAGAAATTTTTAGAATTTTTTGACATGTTTTTCTGAGCCAAACGGACAAAATACTAAATATTGTTAAACAAAAAGTCAGGTTGGATTTTTTATTTTTTATTTTTTTTTCAAACAAAAAGTCAGGTGGGATTTGAAACAGACAAAAGGTAGAGCATACATCATTGCTATGGCCAGATTTTCCAATTTTCTATCTTAAATGAAGTTTGCCCTCCTTAAAATAAAATAAATAAATAAAATTTATACGGAAAATTTTCATTATAAGACATATTGACCATTAATCTAAACTGTTCAAGCCGCGGATTTGTTAATGCCAGAATGTTATAGAGACTACCGTTGTTATTATGTAATTTTTTTTTTCTAATCTCTTCGTTCTTATTAAATACCTTTTTTTTTTTGTTACATTTTTATTATATCCGTCATTTTTTATTACTACCATTTTCTAAAACGATATTGTTCCACATTCCGTAATTGTGCTCTCCGAAGAAAGCTTGTTCACTTGATTGTTCACCTTCTTTTTAAGCTCTTCCATTGAATCCTTAAGGTTGCATTTGATTGGTATTTTTATTTTGTATTTTGTTTTTATTTTTTATTTTTTGTTTTCTCTTTTATGTTTAAAAATTTTTAAAATAAGAAAAATAAAAAATACATTTGGTTTGATTTTTTTTTTTCGTGTTTTCAAATTTATCTTATATTTGGTTAAAAATGTTTAAAACGTTTTTTTTTCATGTTGAATTTTTTAAGTAAATATATTTTTTATTTTTTAAAATAAAATTTAAAAATACGAGTGACTAAATATATTTCAAACTATTTTTCTTATTTTCGACATCTCAAAATAGAAAATAAGTTATCACAAATATTACATAGGTTGTTCAAGTTCATACAATCCAATCTCATCTAAAGGACCTTCCCACCAAAACTGTTTTCGATTAGGTTTTCTTGCGCAACCTATGGTTTCACCGCTTCTATTCTCAACTTCTAAATTTCTTATTCTTTGATAATTTGAATAAATTGCAAATTGAGCCCACACAAGCCAGCATTCCGGTGAGCCTCAGCGAGGCGGTGCATGGTTGAGTACCGTGGAGTGGTTGGAACAACAGCGGATCCAAGATTTTGAATAATGAATGGTCAATATAAAACGTTTTGTATGGAATAAAAATTAAAGTAAAATTTTATAAATTTTAAGGAGATCAAATACTATATTATAGGAAAAAATTTTAAAATTTATGAAAATATTCAAGAATTTTCAAAATTTAGAGGGGTAAAACATTATATTATATAAGAAAAACCCTAAAATCTATAAAAAAAATATTAAAATATTTTCAAATTTTGAGAGTGCTGTGATCCCCACTCATTCTCTTGGGACCCCCTTGATTTGGTATGATCAGAAACTGGCCGACGAAGGTCTTGACAATAGGGTTTTTGAAAGAGAAGACCTTTCTGGCGGGCGAGAAGACTATGTTGCGATCTCAACACCGCAAATTGTGGAGGGTAGGGGCGGATCCATGTATGGGCTCGCTCTGACTATAACTTGGATAGTCTTATTTAAAAAATTATTTTTAATTTTAAAAATATATAATTTTTTAAATTCATTCCATCTTAAATTTTTGTAATTGAATATACTTTGTTTTTAAAATCTTTATACGATTTAAATTTTTACAACTTAATTCACTTTATAAAATTTTTTGTTTAATTAATATAAAACTCTAAATTATTGGTCCGTTCCTGGTGGACAGTTCACTGGCTTTTTTGAGCAGCCCCGACCGGCGTTTCGAGAAGGTGATCTGCAAGTGTTTTGGGACCTCTATTTTTGCGATTTTGATCTTT
>QLOD02000029.1:23888958-23908944 GCA_003260245.2 Sideroxylon spinosum | reverse complement strand
GTTGGATCCTTGACATTTCAAAGATCCTAACTCAAGGTTTCTGATCGTTGAAGTCCGACTTCATGGTTTGGAGTCTTCAGACTACTTGGGGTTTCAGACTTGGATTATTTCAGGACCTTACGTTGGATCCCATTACTTATAATTTAATATG
The DNA here is from genome assembly GCA_003260245.2 of Sideroxylon spinosum. NCBI lineage: Eukaryota > Viridiplantae > Streptophyta > Magnoliopsida > Ericales > Sapotaceae > Sideroxylon > Sideroxylon spinosum. Next base: position 23,908,793 of record QLOD02000029.1, on the reverse strand, counting down.
TGTACAAAAAAAAAAAAAAATAAAATGAATTATAGCATATTAGCCGTTAGTTCCAAAGTCGTGTCATATATATAACATGGCTAGTGAAGGACGCAGAAATTTGAGTGAGAGGATACCAATGAAATTTTTTTTTTTAAATTAGTTTAAAATAAGATAACATTTTTTTAATTTTGAAAAGAGACAATACACTAAGATCCCATTCGGTAATGTTTTTATTTTCTGTTTTTCCGTTTATGTTTTCAAAATTTTATAAACTGGTAACAGAAACAAATATGTTATATTTTTTATGTTTTTCTTATTTCCAAAAAAAAAAAATGAAAACTTAAAGAGAAAAACATAAATAAAAATAAAATGTTTTCACTTTATTTTTTTTCTATTACAAAAATTTTGTCAATTTTAAAACTTTATTCATTTTTCATGCTTGGGAGATCAACTATGGAGGTTATCTTTCTCTTGAGGAGGTTAATGGAATAGTATAAAAAATGTCAAAAAGATTTACAGATGGTGTTCATTGATTTGGAGAAGACTTATGACCGGGTTTCTAAGGAGATTCTATGGAGAGTACTAGAAAAAAAAGGAGTGTGTGTCGCATATATTGAGGTGATAATTGACATGTATGATAGAGTCGTGACATCTACACGGACAATTGGTGGAGAGACAAAGAAATTTCCTATTACGATTGGTTTACACCAAGGCTCATCGTTAAACTTATACTTGTTTGCCCTAGTTATGGATGAGATTACAATACATATTGAGAATGAGGTACCGTAGTGTATGCTATTTGTAAATGACATTGTTTTAGTAGATGAGACGAGAGAAATAGTGAATGCTAAGTTAGAATTGTGGCGGAAAACGCTAGAGGTAAAAGGGTTTAGACTAACTAGATGCAAAAAAGAATATATGGAATACATATTTAGCCAAAGTAGAACAATTGGTAGCATAGAAGTAAGTTTAGACATGTAAAATATTGTAGAGAAAGAAAACTTTAGGTACTTTGGGTATATGTTGAAACAGGATGAAGATATTGATACTAATGTCAGTCATAAGATTCAAACTAGGTGGACCAAATGGAGGAGTGTTTTGGGGGGTCTCGTGTGATTGGAAAGTTTCCCTCAAGGTGAAAGGAAAGTATTATAAGGTGGCGGTAAGACCAGCGTTATTATATGAGTCAAAGTGTTGCGTAGTAATGCATAATTATGTTTAGAAGATGGTAGTTACGGATATGAAAATGCTATGATGGATGTGCAAGATTACTAGGAGAAATAGGATTAGAAACGAGGAGATTAGGGGCAAAGTAAAAATAACAGCAATTGAAGATAAAATGAGAGAAAATCATTTAAGATAGTTCGACCATGTTAGAAGGTGCCCAATGGAGACATCGGTTAAAAGGTGTGAAAGTATGGAGATTGCCAAGAGTAGGAGACCCATGAAAAGTTGGAAAGAAACTATTAAATATGACATTGCCTCCATGGATCTAATAGAGGATATGGTCCTAAATAAATTTATTGGCGTTGTTAAATTTATATAATCAACCTCACCTAATGGGAAAATGATTGGTTTGGTTTAGATTGGTTTATTCATTTTTGTTACATCATACTAAAATGAACTATTTTATTCAAATATTTTATTAAACTAAAATTATTTTTAATAAATATAAATATTAAATTTAATTTAATTTAGTTTTAATAAATAATATAATTAAATTAAATTAATTAAAATAATTATCTAAATTAATATGTAATACATTTTATTTATTTTTAAAAATAATTAAACTAAATTAAAATAATTAAATATATACTATTAAATTAGTTTTAATAAATAATAAATTTAATTTAATTTAATTAATATCAAGTATATTTTACTAATTACTTTTAATAAATAATAAATTTCAATTAATTAGTTTTATTTATTTGATATCAAATATATTTTATTTATTTTTACTAAATAATAAATTTAATGTAATTTAATTTAATAATTAATTTTTATTATTTAAATCATGATGAAATATATTTTATTCCATTGTTTTTAATAAATAATATAATAAAATTATAATTTACTATATTTTATATTTATTGAATTAAATTATTTTATTATTAATTAAATTAAATTAATATAAAATAAGTATTTTTAAGCGTAATTTTAATTTTCATATCAAAAAAATAAGAACGACAATAGAAAATAAAAAAAACATAAAATATAAACAGGTAATTTTAAACAAAAAAATCATAACGTTACCAAACGGTCCCCTAAGCATAAATACTCTTCCCTGAGTCCATTGAGTGTGGCTAATCAATGATAATTGAAAGTATGGCGTTAGGAGCAGATCAAGGATTTGGATTCACTGAGGTCAAGCCAATAAGTATAAGTTTACACTTGCATAAAAGTACTTAAAGATAATGTGTTATGTACTTGACATAAAAATAAGGTAAAACTTACAATTTATTTGAGGTATTAGGCTAATTTATTTTGGAAAAATTATTTTATGAGGTAAAATTAAAAAAAAATACTTCAAAAATTATATTATTTCCATAAATTTTTATTCACACACAATATATCAAAAAATAATGAGTAGTATACTTGGCATAAAAGTAGAAGACAACTTATAAATTTTTTGAGATATTAGGCCAATTTATTTTGGAATAAGTTGGATCTCCGTAACTCTTCCTGCATCCGCCAATGTATGGCGCGATTGAACATGAAAAGATAAGAGTTTATTACATAAAAGTTTTGATGAATTACATTGAATTTAATGGCAAGCTCTGATTAAAAGCATTGCCAGTGCAGGGGCAATGGCTGACTTCAGCATGACATACGAATTTGGTCATGTTGTGATCGATTAACAGTGCAGTTTGTCAACGCTTTTGCGTGTACGTGTGTTTGGATGATTAAAAATAAATAAATAAATAAATAAAAAGTTAATGTGATAATGAAATGACACAAAATCTGATTAAAATAGATTAAAAATAATAAAAATTAGAATTTGTTTTTGTCCTTTTTAACAAACTAAACAACCCACAAACTTAATGGAGTTCGTAAATGATGGAAAAGTCAGCAAGATTTGTGTGCGAGTCATAAAGTTGAAATCACAAGGCACTTAGATGATTTTGTTTTTTCATTTAATTAATTGCTAATTAATCTACAACTTTCACACACCATATATTTTTATTGAGTTTTACGAAATTTTACCATTATCTTTTTCTTAATTTTTTAATTTCTTTCTCATATGAAAAAGGTTGATGACGAAGAGTAATAGATTCAGGTGAGAAGTAAAAAAGTTGATTTTTTTCTAATTAAATATTAAAATATTTATTCTTTTTTGTGCTTGAGAAAGAAAAAAAAAACAAATTTTTAGCAATTAGTTTTTACTTTTTTTAATAATTTGAAATCTTTACTTTTTATGGTTTAAAAAAATTAAAATGTAAAAAGATAATTATTTAAAACAATTACAAATTAAATAATCAAAAATTAACTTTTAACTAGTGTTGTGAACTACCTCACAATAAAAGGAGATATTCAAATTAAGATAAGGGGTTAATAACGTAGTAAAAGTAATAAAATATAGGGCAAATTAAACTTAAACCCCTTGAATAGTTAGATAATTAAACATAAATCCTCTCAACATTTTAAATTGTACATAAATACCTTACAAATTTGGGCAATTACACATAGACACTTTTGTTAGTAATGTTGTTAGTATTTTGATGTCAGTCAAAAATAATTGTTAATATACTAAGTTTATTCTTCTCAACATTTAAAATTTATAAAATATATATACATATAAACAGATGCCAGATCTGCCACAATTGACGGCAAATCCTCTAGCCCTCTTTACTATTGTTGTAACTACTGCAAGATATGCATACCTCAATAAATCTATAATTAATCTACTCAATTTTCACTTTTCTTCCAACAGTTGCGTAGTTCACTACTAAAAAAGTTTTACATCAATGGCGAAAACCAAACACGAAGCCCTTGAACCCCACAACTCAAAATCTTTTCTAGTCAACAGCAACCTTCTAGTGGAGAAATCCGTCGCTCGTCCTAGCATCCTTCTCATAGTCTTCGGCCTCGGCTCCATCCATGGCCTCATCTGGCTATCCAAGGTTGCCGTCAACCCTCGGTCGTGGCAATTTTCACAATGTTTGTTGGAGTCGGCCATCGGCCATTACAAATAGTGATGGAAATGGACTAGGTTAAGTTCGACCCGCCACTTGACTCGAGCCAACCCGGCCTTATGCTGACCTGACCCCAATCGTCCTTTCCCATTTTCGGATTGGGTCGGGTTGGGCCAAGGTCACCAACACCTGTCCCTGACCCACCTTAATTGCCTCAGCTTATTTTTTAATATTTTTTAAATATTTTTGAGTTTTTTTAAAAGTAAATAAAATAAAAAATAAAAATTAACTAAACACATTAAAATAATTATTGACAAAAATTAAAATTAAAATACAAAATGGCCATTGACCAAGTCAATGACTAAACGATAAAAAAAGAGTAACGACTAAACAGGTAAAAAAAAAGTGGCTGCACGCTTGCATAGCCTGTAGAAAGGAAAACAAATGGCTTAAATCACTGGATGAAAAAAAAAAAAAGAGTGGCTGCACAGCCTGCAGAAAGGAAAACTGGAAAACAAATGGCCCAAAATGGCCAAATCATTAAACGGTAAATTAAAAAAAAAAAAAAAAGGGGTGCACTGCCAAGGAAAAAAAAGGCTCAATGATTAAACAGTAAAAAAAGACATATATAAAAAAAAGTAGGAAAAAAGAAAAAAATTTAACTACATGCAGGATTTTTTTCCTGTGCGCGAGTCCACACCATATTATGGTGAGGCGCGGGTCAGGGGCGGGGTCTCGGGCCACGCCCAGCCGACTCAAGCCTTAACTCGAGGAGTAAGGGCCGGGTCGGGGTTGGGTCGTACGGATGGTATGGGTCGGGCTAGGTCGGGTCAATTTCAAGCCAGGTCGGGTCTCGGGCCGACCAACCCGACTCATTTCCATCTCTAATTACAAATATGATTTTAACACTTCCCGTTTTAGATCCCATAGTGCTGAGAGGAGGGGCGAAAGAGAGTTTTTATCCGCACTTGGCAATTTAACGACAACAAATGTTTTTGAATAAATTTAATTATTTGTAATTAATTCTTATATTCTTTGATTTTATCATTTAAATTTATATTCATCCTTAAAATGTATTGAATTAATCCGTTGAATTATTCCTAGTATAAATCTACCACTTCAATAAACAAAAAGCTCCAAATTATATTAATTATCAAATTATATATTTTTCTCATTTTAATTTAATTTTTAATTATATAATTAAAGTTGCGTCAAAAGTAAAATTAAAAGAGACTTGATATTTGAAAATTTTCAAAACAATTAATGCTACTAAATGTTTTAATTTTAGTTTTTTTGAACTACAAATTGTCGATTTTAACAACTTATCTATTTGATTTGCATCATATTAAAATGAAATATTTTATTCAAATATTTTAATAAAATATAACTACTTTTAGTAAATAATTTAATTTAATTAATATGAAATCAATTTTACTGATTTATTTTTTAGTAAACAATAAGATTAATTAATTTGATTAGTTTAATTAATTTAATTAATAGTAAACTTATTTTATGAAGTTATTTTTGATAAATATCATAATTAAATTAATTAAATTATTATGAAATATATTTTATTAATTTTTAATAAATAATATAATTAAATTATAATTTAATATACTTTATATTTTTTGCACAAAATGATTTTAAATAAAAAACTAAATTTTATTAATATTAATTTATTAAAAAAATAATAAAATAAATATTAAAATAAAGTTAATAATTATAAATAAAATTTTATTTCATGAGGTAGTTTTAGTTTTTATTACAAAAAACAAGGCAACAGAAAATAAAAAAACAAAAAATTTAAATAGATAAATATAAAATAAAATTAAAATAGAATTGGTATTTTAAAAAAATTTCAAAATAAATAATGTCTTTAATATTTTAATATTTAATTTTTTTTATATAACTATTGAATTATATATCTTTTTTTATTTTAATTTTATTTTTAGTTTTATAATTAAAGTTGCGTCAATTGAAACAGTAAAATTAAAAAAAAAATCTTGACATTTAAATAACTTAAATTAATTAATGTTGTTAAATATGTTCTATCGGGCTTAATATTAGCGGACATTTTAAAGAAAATATAAAAATGAAAAATGATATTTCTCAATTTAAAAAATTTTAACTACTTGTTATTTATTAATTTTAATATTATTAATTTGAAAAAATACTCTCCTTACTCTCAGCTTAGGCTAGGAATGTTAAAACTACCTATACTTAACAAGGGTAACGGCTTCACCCGTCCCATTTGGGGAGAGTATAGAGCTATTAATGACATGAATAGGAACAGTTATATAGATTTTAAAATTTTTTTTCAAAAGAGTACAAGGATGGGGATGAGGACGAGTACGAGTACAACGATCTCTGCCCCATCTCATACCCGTTTAAATACTTATTTATTAATTTATACTTTATTTTAATATATATTTAATATATATACATATAAAATATATTTTTTATTTAATATATATAATAGTTATAATAATTTATAAGATTTATTATATATAATTTATAATTGCTATTATGTTTAGCGGGTAAACGGAGATAGGATGAAGACAGGGAATCCATTATCTTATAGGGATGGATATGGGATAAATTTCTATTCCCCTTATCTAAATGGGAATAGGGACGAGGAAGGCCATATAAGCAGAGCCGGTCCCAGGGTGAGCCTAACAAACCCTTGGGCTTGGGCAACAAAAACAATTGTTTTGGGCCAAAAAAAAAATTTAAGCTCCATTGAACATTTGGGCAGCCAGAAGCAAACGACAAAAAGGCCGAAAAAATGAAATAAAATAAAAAAAGCCCAAATATTTTTTCCACAAAATCGAGCGTTGTAGGCGCAGCTAAGGTCTTCATTTCTTCCTTTCGGTCTCCCAAATGTTCTTCTCTAGGTGCGAGTCCATGCGAGCTACAATTCCGACAAGCTGTAAGCGTTTCCGGTATGCCGTTGCAAAAAAATGTAAGGAGAAGTGTGTTTCTTTAAACCAAATCATGCTAATTATAAAGTACCATACTAGGTTAGTTTTTGATGTAATGAAGGTTTAAAAAAGTATACTACAAGTTTAGTTCTTTTTTTGTTTTGACTTGTATACTAGTATGAAAGTGTAAAATTTTTAAAGCCGAGCTTGATTAACTGAATTGTCAGGGCCGGCACTGGATACACGCTCCATACGCTAAAGGCTTCCATTAAAATTGAGCTGCACTTGATCAAAGAAAAAAAAAAGTTCTTAAAAAATTAAAATAACTATTGTTGTTATGTCTTTTACCAATCAATTATTTTCATCCAAAAGTATTTTTTAAATAGTAAAAGAAAAATAATTATTCGTAAACTAAAAAATTTAGGTAACTATAATTGAGAAATATTTTCTAAAAAGTGAATCAAATATTTGTTTGGCTTGAAATAGTTAATTTTTTAGGGAGTAGTATTCATTTTAATTCGATTAATTTTAATAATCAGCTTAATTGCAATATGTAAGGAGTCTCAATTTGAAATATCACACTAACTGCTGGATTTTATCATTATCCTATATCTTTAAAATAATTTTTAAAGATTACATATTAATTACATGAATTTATAAAAAATTAAATATCAGAATTGAGAGATATTTCAATGTTTGAATATTTAATTTAGAATTATCTTCAATACTATGATTGATTTTTAAATCTGAGATATGTATTAAGTTGATGGAATTTTTTTGTTTACTTTTTAAAAAACATTTATATAAAAATAATTAATAGAGTGAAAACATTTAGCAGCATCAGTTATTTTGAAAATTTTTAAATATCAAACCTCTTTTAGTTTTATTTTTTCATTTGACACAAATTTAATTATATAATTAAAAATAGATTAAAATAAAAAAATATATCTTCATAATTAAAATAATTTCGAGCCTTTCTATTGAAGAGATCAATTTATACCAGGAATAATTTAAAGGATTAATTCAATACAATTTTTAAGGATGAATATGAATTTAAAAGACAAAATCAAATAATATAAAAATTAATTGCACATCATTAAATTTAGATAAAAACTTTTGTCTTAAAGTAATATTGAATTAGAAAACGTTTTACTATACGAATTTGATTTAGATAGACTCGTTTGTTAGTTTCTTCCTACTTCCGTAAAAAATTTAAAAAAGACACCTATTTCTCGACATATTGGTATTAAATTTCTTAGCAAGGAAAAAAACTCGGTGGGGGATTAGAAATTGATAGAAGGGTCAGCACCACTCCTGACATCATTGGCATTTGTGGGGGTGAGGGGAGTGCGAAATCTCTTGGATTTATTTGGTAGAGGAGGAGAGGGAAACTCTAGTAGCTGACAAAGCTCCATCGATCAAAGCTTGAACTTGAGCTTGCCGAAAAAAGTACTATCGATGACTAGGGGCACCTGTTGTGTCTTCTTTGGTGGGATGTGCTTCTGGTACTAGGTTCTTTGGAAACAAATAAAACTGGTTCAGACCCTTCCAACTATGGTTCAAAGTCGCGGTCGTGGCTATCATATCGGCTTTAAAATTTTTGATGCGGTCGCGGTGTCGCGTCGCGATATCGGACGATACGTATTATTTCATTTTTTTAATTTAAAAATAAAAACGTAATATATAAAAAAATTCTAAATAATAAAATAGATACATGACAAAATATAGTAACTCTCTTACTAAGCATTAGATAACTATTTATAACATGCAAATAAGCTAATTTTTTCCCATCTTTTACACAAATCATCGAGAAATCGTTTGTTTCTTTGATTTTCCGCTGCAACAATTAGTAGTCTTAGTGTATCGCTGAGATATTAGCTTATTTTAGTCGCGACAAAGCGAGATGACTATTCTTAAAACATTTCTTTGACGCGGACTGAAATCTTGTCGCGCCATCCATTAATTCCGATACGTCTCGGACGAGATCTCGGTGTCTCGGACGATACTTTGAACCATGCTTCCAACCTCGGACTGTGATCGGGTGGAAGAACATGACTCGATAGTTCATCACCACAGGGCACAATCGGATCAGTAGTGCGTTGAATTTCTAAGATTTTATTTTAATATTTCAATTAATTTCAATGATTTTATTCTCATTTGATCCCAAAATCCCTTTCTTCGTGAAGTGGCGTTGCCCTTTATTTCTATTGATTGATGACCACGACACTAGTATTAAAGTAATAGGGGTCGTGATTTCTTAATACTATGAAGGAAAAGATGAGGTTTAAAAAGAATATAGTGGTTTAGGGCAGAGCTCTAGTGGCATGGTGGTGGTGGTGGTGGAGTCTAGTAATCGCAGGATAAACCAGAAGATCGTGCCCCTCAAGTTTGACGTGCATCGGATCTTGTCTGCTCAATCTGGGCTGTTAGAAGCTAAGTTTTGAATTCAAAATTTGTAGTGAAACATACTTTCTAGAATTTTAAACAATCGGGGTATCGAATTCATGCGCTGTTTATTCCTGCAAGTCACTAATATCCTAGCAATCACAACTCTCAAGTTTGACAGGTATCGGAGCTCGTTTACTCGGTTTGGGCCGTTAGAGGCTAAGTTTTGAGTATTAGGTTCAAAATTTCAAGTGAAACATACTTTCTAGGATTCCAAACACCTCGGGGGTTAGATTTACATGCAATTGATTCCGGTAGCCTGTCTGTTTGGTTTGGGCCATTAGAGGCTTAGTTTTAAGTTTTAAGTTCAAAGTTTCAAGTAAAATATAATTTCTAGGACTCCTGGCACCCCAAGGCTTAGATTTACATGCCGTTCATTTTATTGGTCACTAATGTCTGGAAGATTGTGCTCTTGGAGTTTGACGCGCTTCGGAGCCCGTATACTTGGTTTTGGTCGTTAGAGGCTCATTTTTGAGTTTTAAGTTTTAAACTTTCTAAGTTTCGACATTTAAAAATTTTTAAGTTTCTATGTTTCCTAAGTTTCAAAATTAATAACTTGCTAACCTTTTTCTCAATATTCATCAAATAAACACCAATTAGTCTATAAAAAAGTTGAAACCTCAAATTGTAAGAATAAATTCAACTATATACCCTTAAATTATCTAAGAATTTAAAACATAAATGTACTCGTAAACTTATACCTGATTCTGATCATTCGAGCCTGCTCGATCATGCATGCCTTCACCAATCGATTCGTGTCTCACCTGGTGGCCACTACCAGCATTTGGGGCCTACAATAAAACAGTGTATGGTTAAAAAAAAATATAAATAAATGTCTCTAAAGAAATTGAATTAAATTTAAATATAAATTATTTAGTTATTAACATAAGTACGAATTGATGGATCTGAAGCATCAATTGTGTGGACACGACTCTAAGCTAGTCGCTGCTCTAGCTCTGCAAAGCGAGCCTATACTTGGGCTTGTACTTCTGCCTCCATCCGCGCCTTGATATCCTCTACCTGAGTGTTCATTTCTTGGAGAAGAGACAAGATCAGCTCGTCTACCTCCTCGTCAGTACGCAAGCGTAAGCTTTGGGACGAGCTTGTTCCGGATGACTCTGCTTGTGCGATGATAGATTATGGTATGGCTATGCCATACGTGAGCATGTATCCATGTCCATCCTGGCTGATGGTGGCATGGAATATCTCATCCTGTTTAGCAATCACCTGTCGTTCCTCCTCTGGCAACTGAGCTAAACAAGCCTCAAACTGAGCCTGGGTAATTTAGAACCAAATTAGAAAGATAAATGTATAGATCTCATAATAAGTAAATAAATTTATTTTTGAAAATCAATACTTCTACAAAAGCTACAACCTCCGGGTCTTCGAGTCTACGACTCGCCATCCACACAGACATTCAATCAATGAGAGCACTTTCCTCACGTAATTGTTGAAGGATAAATTATGTTAACCTTGGCTTATTAGATAATATGTGGACTACTAAGAAATTGAATAGCACGTGTGGTTTGATATTGAAGTTTACCTTATGTCGGACCTGCGTAACATGCTGAGTTCCAAGCCTATGACTCGAGCCTGGCATCGAGCGATTTTGGGAATTCCGCTCTACCTCTTCCTATATTTGTTTTGGTTAGTTTTGTAGGTTTTTTCCTATTTGTGAAATTTAATAAAATAGTATGAATTACTCACCATCGCCTCCTCACTTGACCAGTATTGGACAAACTCAGGCCACTATGTGGGAATAACACCCCTTGGAACTCACTGAAGAAGGTCTGGGGCGTCAGCGTTCTTCTTCTAATGCTCATTCTTTACCTTGCTCTTGTGATCTTTCCCTATCTTCTGGCACTTTGACATGCAAACTGGCTAAAAGTCATCAGGATACGACCTCAAATTATTCTTAATAGGAGAAAGAAATTTATTTGTTAAGGTATGTTGCAAACTGACACATCATATAATAACATGAACTTAAGATGCAAATAAACATATGACCTTAACCTGCCCTCAGAGTCGATCTAATGTATCCTGAGGAAAGGCAGTTCAATCGAGCACAGTCAAAGAAAATTGGTGTGGGTCCCGCACCATGTTCCTCAATTGGCTAATGAACTGGCGAGCCCCTGGTCCAACTGGGTGGAATGTCCTATCAAACTACACATCATATGGGGTACCAGAATTTCATGAAGAAATCCATTCTAGCAGGACCCTGCCCCTACTGGAAGATTTTCTTATAGTAGTAGAACCTATATTTATAATAAACTGTATTAAATAAGCAAAATAAAATTATTTCATATAGGTGTTAAACATAAAAATTAAATCATACCAATAGGCCTGGAGGCCGATGCAGTTGCTCTTGACAGTGTAGGACCCCTGCTCCTACTGGAAGATGTACTCAAAGTAGTAGAACCTATATTCACAATAAACTGTATTAAATAAACAAAATCAAATTATTTCATATAGGTGTTAAACATAAAAATTAAGTCATACAATTAGGCCTGGAGGCCGATGCAGTAGCTATTGACGGTGTAGAACCCTTGCCCCTACTGGAAAATGTACTCATAGTAGTAGAACCTGTATTCACAATAAACCGTATTAAATAAACAAAGTCAAATTATTTCATATAGGTGTTAAACATTAAAATTAAATCATACTAATAAGCCTGGAGGCCGATGCAGTAGTTGTCGACGGTATAGGCTCTACTGGAGTGGACGAGATCGAATGGGTCGGCCCCGACTAGATGGCTGCATATGAGATGATGATAAACTAAGTCGAGGTACGTAATGCATGGTAGAGGAACCCACTAGTACTGTCAGTGAGCTAACAACCGAAACAGGGATAGCGGAGGAACCCTTCGTAGGCGTTGGTCGGCTAAGGCCTTCTGTCGGTGCACAGACCTGGCCCTGAAGTAAAAACTCGCCAATCGTGCACAGGCGATCTCTCCTTTTACGTCCTAACATATCTATTTGCATATTTATAAGATTAATAAATTTACGTAATAGCAAAAAACCATTCCCAAACAAAAAGTTAAACATATTCTTGAACAAAGTTTGAAAGGAAGAAAATGCTTAACCATTCATTGGTCATATAAGTCAATAGTATCTCCCTCAGCAGTCTCTCTAACCCAATTAACATCCTCATCACGTTGAACTACTACATTTTTGTCTAGAACTTGCTGGGCAAATGTATCAATATCTAGTTCATCACATTCAATTTGATATACCCCCTCCTAACATAGTAAACTTGCTCAGCTTGCGAGGCCAGTATGTAGGGTTCATTACTTATTCGTTCATCTCGATAGAGTAGATTATTGAAATTTACTAACGTAAATTGGTACTTATCAGCTTTAGTCCCATGGATTGGATCGATCCAGTCACACTTGAATAACAAAAATTTCAACCCGTGATTGTATATAACTTCAACAATATCTTTCAATTGGCCATAGTAATAACTAGCATCGACAGAAGAACAACCGATACCACTATTTTGTGTTGCTCGTTTCTCATCTACTTCCTTGATGTGAAATCGAAACCCATTAACGTCACAAGTTGTGTAACATCGTGCCGTTATAAACGGACTATCAGCTAATTGGTTCATTTCATCGGTTAAAGTATCATCGTTTGTACGCCGTAAATTGTACTCCTACGCCATTCAAATAATCATTGAATAAAACTATATGAAACTAATATGATAGCAACGAATTGAAATAGATACAATCATATCTATACGTACGTATTTATTAAACCAATCATGAAATGACTGAAAATGGGACTGTCGGATTTGATTATCCGTAGCATGAGGCATGTCCCGTTTGAGCTTATTAATGTGTGTTCTGTAGTTCAGAACAACACGTGTTAACGACAACTATGATGATTTAAACAGAAAATGAACAAGTTAAAGCCATGAATAAGTGTTGACTTACTGAATCAATGCCACAACTGATGGGGTGATGAATAACACGAAACGATGAGCTTGAATTCACTTGATGTTATCCAGATCAAATAGTATGCCTCTCCAATAGGACCACCATTAATTCGTGAAGCCCTATTTAGTTTTGTTTCAACATCATTAAGATATGCAGCGCAAAAATCAGTACTCTCATCCATCGAATAACCTTTCGCTATCGATGCTTCTAGACGAGCTCTGTACGCACATATCTCTTTAATGTATTTATGTACCTCTAAATCGGATACATCCACCTGAATTGGACAGGACCACCAAGTAAGGCTTCATCTGTTAAATGTATGGTTATGTGGACCATTACATCAAAAAATGATGGTGAAAATAGTTTCTCCAGATGACACAATGTTAGTGCAATCCTATCCTAAAGACTTTTCAAATCATCTATGCGATAAACTCTTGAATATAGTTGTCTGAAGAAGTTACTGACCTCAATCAATGGCTCAACAACATTCTTAGGCAAGCAATTTCAGATTGAAATAGGAATTAACTGTTGAATAAGAATGTGATTGTCATGACTCTTCAAACCCTGTAAAGTCCTTTTTTCCATGTTCACATGCTTTGATCTATTAGAACAATAGCCATCAGGCACCCTGAGTCCCTTTAAAATAGAGAGGAATGCCTCTTTCTCATCTTTAGTCATCGTGTATTGTGAAGGAGGTATGTATGCTTTGTTTGACTCTCTCAACTGTAACTAAAGTGGTTTTCTCAGTTCCATGTCCTGCAAGTCACAGAGAGCATTAGCACTATTATTGGACTTTCCGTTAACACCAAGAATGGTCCATAATATATTATCATACACATTTTTCTCAATACGCATAACATCCAAATTGTGGCTCAGTATGTTATCTTTCCAGTATGATAACTCGTAGAAAATACTTTTTTTCTTCCAGTTATGACTGCGTTTTCTGTTTGTACTAGGAATAGAAGGTAGTGGGGGGGTAATAGATCCTGAAAATCATACACTGTACGTATTTGTTCCTGCTCGAGTTGTGACAATAAATCAACCTCAGTCAGTATTTGTGGTGCTGGACCATATTCCCGAGTGCTATCGAATGACACTTTGTCCCTTCTGAACCTATGCAATGGGGTAAAAAACATCTATGACCCATGTAGACCCATTTTTTACTGTGTTTCAAAGATAACTTCTTGATCTGATTACAACAAGGACGTGCAAATTCCACTTTTGTGTTCCAACCAGACAAATTAACATACGTGGGGAAGTCATTAATTGTTCACAATACTGCCACACGAAGTTTGAACATTTCATTTCCTTCAGAGTCGAACGTCATCACACTTTCAACCCATAATTCATTTAATCATGTCAATCAATGGTTGCATATACACGTCAATCTTATCCCCGGGGCCTCTAGGTCCATTAATAAGAGTGGATAGGATCAAAAATGGTTATTTCATACAATACCATGGAGGAAGATTGTACGGAGCCAACATTATTGGCCACGTATTATGATTTTCCCTATTCATGGACCTAGATGGGCTAAACCCATCTGTAGCCCAGCCAAGCCGCACGTTAAGGCTATCTAGGGCGAAGTCTGGGTGCCTCTTGTCGAAATCCTTTCATGATTGGGAGTCTGTTGGATGGGTCAACTTGTCATCCTCGCTACTAATCTCTGCAGGCCATCTCATCAATTTAGAAATTATGGACGACATGAAAAGCCTCTTCAACCTTGGCTTAAGTGGAAAATATCGCACTTGTTTTGCGGCGATAAGCTTTCAACGGTTTCAAAACACTTCTCGTAGTACTCTGACGATTCTGACCGATCCCGTCATCCTTCCACCTCGAAGTCTACACACAATGCGTGTATCGAGGTGGGCATTCTCATTTCTAAATAACATACAATCATTTGGGCATGCATCCAGAGCGTCATATGTAAAGCCTAAAGTTTTAGTTAACTTGCGAGCATGGTAGTAAGACTCAACAAGTTTTACACCAGATGGTAGAACTCTATGCGGTAGCTGGAGTAGCATATCGAAGGACGTGTCTGACCATTGGTTCAACGCCTTCAAATGTAACAACTCCACAATAAAAGATAATTTGCTGAAATCCTTACATCCAGGATACAATTCTGTTTGTGCATCGTCAAGAATTTCAAAATATCTCAACACTTCTTCATCTGCACCCGAGCAAGGATTATCCCCACCCACCCTATCAGTCTGACGGCTTATGTCTTTGGGTGCCAACTCACACGCGATATCATTTAGCATTGCAAATATCGGATCAGCTGTCGTGAGATCGACTTCCATCTCAACTCTTTCATCTCAGCAATAAGAAACATACTATTCTCTATGTCCTATCCAATTCTTATACTGTTACAAAAATCCATTCAGAATTAAATGGTCCTGTACAATATCTTGTGTGTAATTATACCGATTCGCATATTTTCTATAGGGACAACTAATGAACTCACCATCAAACCCATTAGTCAAGGCGATAAACTGCATAATCCCCTATACATATTCCCTAGAAGTCCTATTTGGCAAACCAATCCAACTTTTGTCCATCTTGCTAATTATTTCTACGGAAGTTCAGTTTGAGCAAATACAATTAGCCTAAGAGATCGTGCATCATGCAATTCACCTAGTCCTAAACTACAAACTTCTCACTACAAGGTGGTTGGTCCTATCCCATTCGAGAATGCATAATCCATCTTATTCTCAACAACTTGAATGCTTTATCCATTTGCTAGACAAAATTTTTGGTAGCATGTCTGCGTGATTCTCTAAGTACATGACACAGAAAAGACATCAGTCTTATCTATGTATATACCCAGAGAACAACACAACATGCACCGAAACTTTATGTAGCATTAGACTTGCATAAGTTGTTGAGAACAATATGGATAATTGCATTCCCAAACTGTCCGAACTGGACAATTCAAGAATCGAGTATGTCAATCACTGCTTGTGCATCACAAGAACATCGAATTTAGTCAATGACCTAATTCATCGCGTTAAGGATGACCAAATGAGTGTCGTACACGATTCTCGAATGGGTCTAAGTTTTTCAATGCATGCAAGTGAACAAATTTCTACCGCACTATATCTTTTTTGTAACTTTCATGGGCCTGAAATTATAACCCAATCCAAAAATTTAATTGTGCGACCCACATGGATTTTTTGGAGGTCTGTGGTGGTCACGGAGGGCACGGCCGATAGAGAATCTCAAGTTCAAGCCTAAGCCACAAAACCCGAATATAATGTGTAATTCCCAAATCCAAAGCATAAAGGATTCACACGTGACTATTAGCATATGATGCTAATCTAATGAACTGAATTGAAGTTCAAAGTAGACAGCTAATAAATGCTACAATGCGTGGGTAAGAGATCACAGCACACAACCCACACAAGACCACTACAAGCACAATTCAAGAGTTGCTTGTTTAAAATTTGCTAGGTCTTTATTTTAGTTGTAACTTGGCCATGGATATCAAAGCACAAGTCCTAATTTACCTAATTCCCAAACCCCAATAAGAATCTCAACAAGAATCTTATTCACACTTGTGGTGTTAGTTTATAAGATTTAGTTTTAAAACGTTTTATAAAGAGAGTAAATGTGGTTTAAATTCATTGAGACAGTGAACTGAACACTTGGTGAGCACGAGGACCAACTTGTAACCAAGGCCCAACAAGTTACACGGGCGATTGGAGTTGTAGAGTTAGATATAGGAGTGTCGTATAACTTTGCACTTGGATGTCCGATTTGGATGAATTTTTTTTTTTGATTTCATGTATTTCAAGTATTAGTTATAACTTGGCCTATGGCGGTTTGTGATGATCAGAATTGTAAAAAAAGGTCATCTTCATGACTTTTTTGAACTTTTCTTCTCGAATGTACTAATTATGGAATTCTCAGACAAGTGTTTGATGCAATATTCTAAAGCAAAAGCTAAAGTAGCTCATAAAAATACTGTTACTATCCTTATCACTATCAAATATACAACCTGAGTGGGTCAAGTAGACCAGTATAAATAGACCGAATAAGTTAGAAAAAATTAAACCAAAATGTATATATACTGGACAAGAAGTTTTCATCCAAATTAGAAAAAAAAATAAATTCAGGCAGTACTCACCTGAATGAATCACTAGAGATGAGAACAAAAACTCAGAACCTATTTCTGCGAGA
The DNA here is from genome assembly GCA_003260245.2 of Sideroxylon spinosum. NCBI lineage: Eukaryota > Viridiplantae > Streptophyta > Magnoliopsida > Ericales > Sapotaceae > Sideroxylon > Sideroxylon spinosum. The sequence goes on along the minus strand of QLOD02000029.1, from coordinate 23,891,199 downwards.
GCTTCTTGTAAGCTCGGCAAAACAGAGAAACCAAAAATGTCAGAAAGAGAGAGAGAGAGAGAGAGAGAGAGAGAGAGAGGGACGGAGAGGGAGAAAGAGAGGGCTAAAACCTGCAGAGGAAGAACGACCACGACGGTTGGGCAATAGCGGCGATGGTCAGGAACGAAGTCGGGATACAGCGGTAGCAGGAACGAGCCAAAATGGGTGCCGACGGAAATAAGAGAGAGAGAGAGAAAGAGAGACCAAGCGACCAAAACCTGTGGAAGAAGAACGACCATGGCGGTCGGGCAATGGCAGGGACGATCGGAGACGAAGGCGAGACGCAATGACCACAAGAACGAAAAAGGTACTGAAATGAGAGAAAGCAAAATGAGAAAAACGAAGGTTCTAGGGATTTAATTTAGAGCATTAGTGACCGCCACAAGCGGTCGCTAATGCTCTTAATAGCGACGACACTAAGCGGTCGGTCGAGACATGTTCCTGCAAATATTTGTTTTTTTAGTAGTGCATTCTGAACTAAAACTCTATATATACACAGCTTGTCCTGTGTGTTACGCGTAAAAAGGATGAAATTAGAAATTTATAATAGAGTTGATACTAATTATGATATATAGAAATGAGAAAGAACAACGATCAAAATAAAATCAGATATATATATTTAGTTATATTAAGTTTGTTGAGTATAATTGTATTAGTGTGCATTGAGCTAATTTTTTTTTTTTTTGTTTAATGGGTTGGCACAATTGGTATTGAGCTAATTATTTTTTTTTCTTAAGTGGGTACAATTGATAATGGGTTAACTTTTTATTTTTTATTTTTTTATTTTTTGCCTTATAATGGGTTAACTTTTTATTTTTTATTTTTTTATTTTTTGTCTTGGATATACATAGTTGAACACTAGGATAATATTAATAGAAAAAAATAACAGGTGGTAAATGCTGCTTTTTTTTTCTTTTTCATTTTTTTTTAAATGAGGGAGCATGTACCTCTATTAATAGGATCAACAACACTACTCTTATCGCATCAAAATCCAGCACCATTCACTGTTTAATTTGAAATCGTTAATTTTTAAATAAAATATAATATCTTATGACTATGATTATTTTGAACGAAATATATCTGTAACTACGGTTGGCACCAGTCCAAACTAGGAGTGGTGACCAATACAGGACAAATGAGCGGTGATGTTAGTATTTATGTAACAGGTTAAATCCATCTTTGCCAATCTATACAATAAATTACAACATTTGATAAGACATTTGTTCTATCTGACATTGCGTTAAAAGTGTGGCAGGGGTTTAAGCATGATGTGACTAATCTTTTATCCTATGTGGTAGACAGGTGTTCAATTGGAACGTGAGTTTTGGGGGGTGGGTGGGTTGGGTTTATAATTGTTGGATTGAAAGAGTTTTAAAATTTAAAACTCAAACATTTCGTTTGAAGTGTTATGAAATTTGAAAGTTAAAATTTAAAATTTATTATTTTTTTGAAATTCGGAATTTAAATATTATTAATTTTTAATAAATAAGTGATTAATTTTTTTTTTTTTTTACATTTTGTTCAACATGTAACAGTTATATAATTTTAACTATTAGATTTATTCAATAATTAAAATTATATCTTTTCCTTTCCACTTTGGTTTTCTAGATCTATCGATACCTATAGAAAAAGTCAACTAAATTTTTTTATTTAAAAAAATACTTATTTTAATTTTAATTTTTTAAAATTCTATTAAAATTAGATATTTAAATTAAAATTTCAATTTTAAGTAGATACACATTTACACTTTTTTTGTCAGTCATACAATCAAAAAGTTTAAAATTTGAATTTGTGATTTTTTCAACTGTTGAATTTGCTCAATAGTTAGAATTACTTATTTTCTCTCTACTTTAGTTTTCTTTTCGGGCACATCACACGAAACCATAATCTCTCAATATTCCTATATATTTTTTGAATACTTTTTATATGTAAAATTTTTAAATTAAAATATTAAAAAATTTGATAATATTTGTAATACATAATAAAATTGTACACATTTATTAAATAATATATGGATATCTATTAAGCAAAGTCAATTAAATTTTTTTATTTAAAAATATGTTTAAACTTTAATTTTCTTTATTTTTTTAAAATAAAATTTTAAATTAAAATTTCAACTTTAATTTGCTTAAAAGTTAAATTTTAAATATATTCACTTTTATACTCTCTGTATCATTTATATAATAAGGAAATTTAAAATTT
>QLOD02000029.1:23770215-23784328 GCA_003260245.2 Sideroxylon spinosum | reverse complement strand
GGCAGAAGCAGCCTAACAAAGAAACAGCAACAAGATGACTCATTGACAAAAACATCAAAAAAGAAGAAGAAGAAGAACATCCATATGCACGGTGCAGCACGCATCTCAATTTATAGGATGTTAACATAATGCTGCACCTCAATTTATAGGATGTTAACATAATTAAACATGCCTCGTAGCCCTTCAATGATTGTTCAGCTGCCTCTTTTCTTTCTTGGTCCGTCTTGAACTCAGATAGATACGGGGAGTAATCACCTTTCCTGAATTAGACAGAAACGACATAACACCAGAACTTCTGACTTCGAAGAAAATGAGGAGTAATTACTTCCTCCTCCATTTTCAACTTAAAAATGACAAAAAGAAAACATCAAATGGATAGTTCACTTCCTCCTCATAAGTGAACACTTACACAACAAGATGGAGGAAGAATAAAGAGCAATCAAAATACCCTATCTTATCCCCTTGCATGTGAGATAGGCAGAGATCAAATGCCACTTCCACAGCAGTGGCATGAAAAAGTAACAACCCTTCATCATATTGATATATGGTCAATAAGTTGTTGTATATCGTGGCATATATTCAATGAGATATCTGGAAAGAATATATTAGATTCCACATGAAAAGCATTATCAACAAGCCATATAAACTCAGAGGGAATTGTCAAGAGTAACTTGTATCAAACAACACAAGTACCATAACAAGAGACTTATACCGCAAGGCCAACGCGACTTACATCTTGTAGTAAAAACAGTTGCTTCTCCCGTGTTAGAAGATGGTATGAGGTGCTCGTCAATTAAATAGTCAGAATGTCACCATAAATCTTCGAAAGCTCCTCCTCTACCTTCCGGCAATAACCCTTGATGAGCTTCACATTGTGTTTGTTTCCCTTAGACTCTTCCTTTTGCTCAATTGAAGACATAATACGCCAAGATGCTCCCCGGGCACCTATTATATTCTTGTACCCCACAGAGAGTAAGTTCCTCTCTTCCACAGTCAGCTCGACATCAAGTTTTGCAATTTTTTCATAAATTCAACCATTTCTGTAACAACAAATCAAAGAAAACATTCCAAAGACAGACCCTCAGGATAATATAATGGACATTATCCTATTGTCCATTATTGCAAATAATGCAATTATCAGTACAAAACATTTTCTACCGATTATGCAATTATTGTCCGTTATTGCCAATCCAAAACTTAGCATTCAATGATTTTCCACAAGTCAACACGAATTTTGTAATCTTTGACTAAAACCTTATAAAGAAAGTGGAGTGCAAAATATGTTTGTATTCATGTAATTTTTTTTTAAGAAATAAAGAATTTTATTGAAAGAAGCAAAAGAAAAAAGATCATCCAGAGGATACTGTTACAAAACAAGGGGATTAACCAAAAAAAAAGGAGCCCTCCAAAAATCTCACAAATGACTATTTGTATACATGTAATATAGACATATGTAGACATATGTAATGCACATGTGTATACACAAAAAGGAAAGGAAGAAAAGCTTTTTGCATGCAACAAAAGGGAAGTCAACATTGTATAATAGAGGCTTGCCCAAGCAATGGATGGATCATCGACATGAGAATTGAGATTCTTTTGGTCTACAAGGCATACAATTTCCAATCACAGGATCCAGAATATATATTAAGTTTGTAAATTTGTTAGTACACTATTGATCAATGTTCCAACTGCAAACAATAACAAATCCAAACTCTAGAAAAAATACTAAAAAAAAAAAAGAGTTTTTTATAAAAATATCCCTCAAACTTACCCTCTTTTTTATTTGCTCCTCAAATTATTAAATGTACATGTTATATCATTGAACTACCAATTTCAGTCTATTTGGTCCAAACACTAACTCCATCCATTAAAGTTTACGGAAACATTATCATGTGGGGGTTATGTGACCTTTTTCACCCCACCTCAAGGGTATAATCGTCAATCCATGTTTTAATTAGATTAACTAGTTAATTCAATTTAATTATTTAGTTTAGAAGAAAGAAAGGAAAAAAAAAAAAGTGGAAGCAAAATTTTATTTTTTAATAGAAATATATAAGCTCCGTTTAATAACGTTTATATTTACTATTTTTGAAAAATAAAAATTTTAACAGAAAAATATAAAAAAAAAGTATTTTTAATCTTTTTTTTTTTTTTTTTTGGTTACAAATATTTTTTCAACTTTAAAATTTTTTCTATTTTTGTTGTATCATATTAAAATGAATTATGTTATTTAAACATTTTATAAAATTACAATTAATTTTTGATAAATAATATAATTAATTTAATTTAATTATCTAACTTAATATGTAATATATTTTATTAATATTTTATTAAAATTAATTAATTAAATTAATGAGACATGGATTAACTATTGTACCGATAAAAAGGTCACATGACCCGCTCATGACAATATTTTCATTAACTTCAATGGATGGTATTAATGTTTCGACCAAATAAAAAAAAATTAGATAGTTTGAGAATATAATAGGTGTATTTAACAATTTGAAGACCAAATAAAAAAAAAAAAGATAGTTCGAGTGATATTTTCATAAAAAAAAAACTCAAAAAACAAAGGGAGGGGAGAGAATAATCTTAGAAAAAAACACAATAAAATGTAGAAAAATATACCAACGTCCATTTCGATTGAGTGCCCTAGACAATCCAAAGCATTATAAAACTCAAAATTCCAACAAATTACACAGATTAATGGCCAAATAAAAATTACATTTAACAACTAGAATTTGCAGATGGTGAAAAAAAATAAAATGAGCCATATGCTCAATCTTGCAATTACTAATATAATCAAATCAAGGCTCAAGCGAATCAGGATAGAGCAAACCACGTTGTTCGAAGAACAGAAATATCGTTTCAACCATCAATACGAGCAATATTATACTTATTCCTCGTATATACAAATCAAAAACACTATATATAAATTGTCTATACAAAAGAAATGGACAGAGACCTTCGTAGCGCTCCGCCTGTTCGGCAAGCTTGACCATTTAAACGTAAGTCTCTCTCTTCTTTTCAGTCGACATTGCCGAATGATAGCGACGAAAGATATCGATCAAAGAGAAAGCACTTAGACGAACTCGAAGAAGGCCAAGAGTTGTAGAAATTCTCCAGCTTTTAGAGAGAGATATGGAATGCAAGCTAGTTAGGGAAGGAAGACCGGATCTGGACGGTTGGATATGGTTTCAAATAAAGTTTTTGGTTTTTATTTTTGTTTTGATGTTTTTAAAATTTTATAACAGAAAATATACATATCTCCCACTTCTTACCGAAATAAAGACCAAAAAAATTATTTACCAAACTAGGGGTAAAAACGTCGTTGGAACAAAAATTATTTTTTGTGAAAGCGATGAAAGCGTCATTGGTCACTGGTATTGACGCTTTCCTTATATATATATATATATATTTTATGAAAGTGTAAGTAGTTTTTACACTTTCTCTATTATGAAAGTGTAAATAGTATTGACACTTTCTATACAATTTTTATGAAAATGATGAATGCGTCATTTGCATTGACATTTTCTTCTTTAATTTTTGTATGAAAGTGTAAGTAGTATCAACACTTTTTCCTTATTATAAAAGTGCAAATAGTACTGACGCTTTCTATAAATTTATTGTTTTGGGTGAAAGTGTCATTACTATTGATGATTTTGAAGTAAAAGTGTCAGCAAAAGTGACACTTTCTTTAAATTTTTTTCTCTTGATGAGTGTCATTGTTATTAACACTTTCTTCTCTCCATCACCGATTAAACTTGAACCTGAATTTATTTTTCAACAAGAACTGCATGCAGTTTCCCATGGTGATGAGTTGTGCTTTTTTATTTTATTTTATTTTTATTTCCCCTAATATCAATTTTTGATGAATAAAGTTTGGACAAAAATTTATATTTTTTACATTATTCTTTACCAATATAACATGACGCTATTTATAAATATTATAACCACTATTTATAAATTTTGACAAGATATTCTTACTTAAAATTTAAATTAAATATAGAATTAAAATTTAACTTAGAAAATGGAAAAAAAATATGTAAGATGAAGAAAAACGATTTGATAAACACCTCGATTTCAAATTTATTTACCATAAAATTGAAAAATATAAGTTATAATTTCTAACCAAATCTCATATGGTTAAAACTCGTCAAATATTTTAAGACTAAAGTTTCACTCAAATACAAAAGCTTTGTCTATGACATGAGCTATCCAGGATTGTCTTTTACTTGCCAAAAAATTAAAAGTAATTCCAATAACATTTCAACCATATGCATTGTTGTCCAGGACTTGAGGCTGAGCAAGGAAATAGGCAAAACAAATAAATTAAGCTGTTCTTTTTTTTTTTTTTGGGAAAAAAAGAAAAATGGTGAATTACGTATGCAATGTTTTTCAAAACAATAAGTAGGAGCCCAAGTGATAGTTAAATCTATCATCATCTCTATGTACAAAAATAGTCATAACAGTAAATCTTCAGATGCCAACAAATCCCAGAAGATAAACAAGCAAATAGAGCACATATATATAAGAATAGCCGATGTGTTCCCCACGGCAGCTAATGCACGTGGGCGTCTTCTATTTTCTTTGAGAAGAAAACTGAACCCAACAGACCACCAATGCCCACTACTGTAATGGAAAAAAAAAGGCGTCTTCTTCAAGCGCTATTCTTTCTTTTAGCTGATCTCAATCTTTTTTTGGAAGATTTAGTAGTAAAATTAAACTGCTTAAGGAAAATGAAACAATTTTACAAATTTCCAAATTTCACATTCAGACAAAATACATGCAGAGCAATTGAGCTGCTCTAAACTATACATCTATTACACCTTCCCAAATAGCTAAAGCATCAAACCTTCCTAAATGGCTAAAGCATCAGAAAATGCGTTCAACTGTGGACTAATTTTCTCAAGAAAAAAAAAAGATAGTATCTGAAATAGAGCTATATTCAAGAAAAACATAAAATAACTAGATCTTTTAACACTTCAACATGGCCCCAAAATAATTCGCAATGGAAGACAGTCATTCATTCTCCATAAATCCACATGTAACAACAAAATATCCATCAACTATAGTGCCCAACATGAGATTTCTCAATAGTACAATCTCTCACTCCCAGTTACATTCACAAGCAATACCAACATAATAAAATGCTTAAACATTTGAGGGAGAAACATTTCATTTTTTGAAAATTTCTACCTACCGCTGATGATATGGTGGGCATCTATCAGCATAACAGCTATAATCCTGCTTTGAAATATAAAACACAAAGCTAGAATGTAAATATTTACTAAGAAACTTTAATTAAAGCGGCATAAACACCAATAATGGGATGAGATTGCCATGCACATGAGAGCAATCAAATTTCCTAAATTAAAAGAAGGAAAATTTAATTGATAAACATGACATATCTTACATCATGCTCACCTAGGATAAGGCCCCTATAAAGCTCGAGTGAAATTATTGAGTAAACATAATTTAAGACAACCTTTTTTTTTTTTATTAGATCATGATGTACCTACTAGAATACATACTCCATGCATGAGACTATCTTAATAACCAAGTATGAAGAGAAAAACATGAATGCGAAAGTCTGTTATTATATAATTTACCAACCTTTGTTCCAAGAATCACTCAGTGCCACATCGAGGCCTCTTCCTATCTCACCGAGGTCGAGCCTCGAGTCTCGATGGCTGTGTAAGTGGTACATCAATGGTGGGGGCCACATGTGCTGTAGGAGCCAAAAAGTCATCTCCACTAGACTCCACATTATCATACACGTCATCTTAAAACTGCATAGGAATGTGTAAGCCTAATATTATAGCTAAGTGTAGCGGTGGCCTCCGCGTATACTACTTAACTAGAGCATGTAGTGCAGTCACAAACTCCAGAGTCTCTATGATGAGTAGGTCCGTAAACAATGGATATAGGGGTCTAACAAATGCATCCGATGTCACGGGAGGGTCAATGTGTAGCATGTCGATCCAGTAACCATCACGGGATGTCTGTGAATTGGACTCATCATCGAACGTTCTTAACAATACTAGAGGTGTCTCAAAATGGATCTGTTGTGGTAGCGATCTGAGAGCAACTATTGTATCTAAAGGATGGGTATCTAGTGAGGTATGAAGAGGCTCCATTTCATCAACTGTTTCCGATGGCTCGAGTTGTGGTGGGGGGGATATCATGTACTGGTGATAGGGTGCCATATCTGTTCGATGGAAGCTGTGATAGACCATATGCCATACTATCTCCTGTGTGACGAGAGTGTTGTTCACTCGTTGAGGGGTGTAACAGACCTACCGGAGATGCCTAGGCCACCCTATTATGGTCAATAGAACAATGCAATCGCTCCTCTTGATCACGACATAGGCTACTGATCCAAGAAGTTGGTGTATCTGCTCCATCGCCTAAATAAGACCATTGTGGTCCATATCATTCAGCGCAGCCTCAGCGAGATGATATCCACGCACGATAGTGTTAAGCTGTAATTTATCAAAATGAATATAAGTATTCCATTTATTAGAAAACATTAATTAATAAAGAAATATGTTCCTTAAGTTTCGATAATGTACCAAAATAGTTTGATCGGCTGCCACGGGTTGTGACCCTCCGACTGTACTATAGTCGAAGGTGTAATAACAGGCCAAGTCACAATCCTATACCACACTAAGTAGGGGTCATCATACCAAATATGCCCCACAAATAGTTGCCCTTGAACCACAGTTTTAGCTCACCTGTTCCACTTGCCCAAGTGTACACCGTGGTACTGAGGCCAATTCACATCGGACTGACCTCGTTTATCAATAACATGTAGGAGACGATCAGTATCAAAATCCATTGATATGACTTGTCGTAGTTCGAATTGTCGCATCACCCTATCAGGTAGATGGTATTTCACGAGCTCATAGCAAATCGGGGGGCAAATCACCGTTATACACCCACACCGGCCTGATAATATACTGGAAGACTTGATAACAGGGACTTAGGATAGGGACGCCATGTCATCTGCTCCTCTTTCATTAGTTATAACTGCTACATACGATCTCTAAGTGACCGTGTATGAGTGAAGTCTAACAATCCCTTCCATTTGTATCCCAATGGGTCCCCTGGTAAATCAACCCAGCTGGTATAACAGATGGAGGAGATGACTATTTGATGACTAGATAGAATTGTGATAGACGCTCCCATGCCCACACTTGTAAGCCATATAAAATCAAAAATATCTAAGTTCAAACTTAAAACTCGAAATATATCTAAACTTGAATTAAAATGTGGAACTTAAATACAAGTTTTATACCTGTAGTATGCCTAGGGGCCCTGCAAGTCCTTTCACCCGAATGGTAGAGGCTCGGCACATCTTCTTATAAAGGCAGGCCAAACTAGGCCCCCCCATGCATCCCTACTACACTCGTCGAAGTCTCAAAGCAAGGGTAGGTACATAAGTTTCACCAAACTACCTGTTTTATCTGACAAAATATGAGAACCAATAATGATAAGAATAATAGCACAAGCGTGGCATTGGACTTGTGGATTAGTGGCTTCATCTGGCAAAAACTGGAAATCATCAACGAGCCACCTAATCTTAAGTCGACTGCATTGTATAGCATCAACTGGTAGTGCCAACCCTAAAAGCTCCTGGCACATAGCCTGTCATTCGGGAATTCTACAAGTATAGTCCCTACCGATAATGGCATCCCCGTTAACACGTAATATTAAAATCACCTCAACATCTTGGAGTGTTATTGTACACTCCCCAACTGGAAGGTAGAATGTATAAGTCTCTGTCTGCCACCTCTCAATCAGTGTTGTAAGTAATGGCCAGTATAGATACATAGCTCTAATCCTGTAAAGGCCATAGAAACCCGCCCTATAAACATACTGTAACAAGCAAGGATCCTGGGGGGGTCTTGATATATCTCTAAGTGAATTGTGCATACCGCGATATCACAAAACATTCACGTACTGCAACAAAACATTTTCACATTTCATATCTAATATATAATCAAATATTTTCACAATTTATATAAATAAAATAACTAAATCAAATTGATAATTACCCTAACAAAGGCTTACCAAATTTCATTGGAGCGATGCTCCGCATGTTAGTGAAGGACAATAGGATCATTTCGCCCAGGATCCAAAAATTCCTATGCACAAGACATATAATTACAATGACGAGCCAATAATAGTGTGAAACATCCAATGTTGGTGATAATTAAGCCAGAATAATTAACATGAACAATTGACCCATTTAAATTTCCTAAAATAAAAAAATGACACTGTTGAAAAGTACATTAAATAACAATCAAAGACATAAATAAGCGAGATCATTTGACATAAATGGTCAACTCATTTTTATTATATAAAAAAACAAACATTGTTGAAAGAACATTAAATAATAGTTAATGGAACAACGGTAGGAATCTTGATGATGATGATGGCCTTGATGGTCACTTGCGATGATCGTGCCCCTGTTGTTTGTATAGATCACAGTGTATTTCAAACCCCCTCTCTGACTCGTCCATCTCGTTCTTCAACCTGGTTGAATTAGGTCAGCCTATCTGGCAAGCAAGAGTAGGATTAGGAATGAAGAATAGAGTTTCAACTGTATTCCAATAATCTCTATGCCTTAACAGTTGAAATTCTGGAGCATATTGGCTCACATATGCTTGCATGGAATACTCACTCCCAATATACTACATCCAGTTGATGTGTTTTCTTTCAGGCACTGCTATGACATACGAATAGGGAAGCTACAATATGTCCCACTTCCCGCAACTACAATGCTCATTCTTTAGTCTCACAACTTGCTTGTTTGGTCCTTTATTTAGCAGGGTACCTATTATGACCTCACATACTCCGATGATATGCTTAAACTCAGTGACCTGACGAGGGAGTGCCTTCTTCTAGTAATCCAATAGAAGAGCCTTCACGGGGGGGACTAACCCTTGCCTCATTATTCCTCGTATTTGTTACAATAATACGACGTTGGTGGAAGTATGAAACTAGTTTGTAAAATGTCAACTGTACTGCTGCAGTTATAGGTAAGTTCCTAGACCTTCGTAGTACGTTATTGAAGCACTCAAACAAATTGGTTATCATAATTCCATATCTATGTAACCCACTATAACAGTAGGTCCATTTTTCCTTAGGAATATTAGTTAGATATTTCCAAGCTTTTTCATTAATGGCCTTTATCAAATCCATTGTCTCGTTAAACTTTCACATCTGAGATGCCTTTGCTGCTTGCCAAAACAAGTCAATCAATTGTTTACTTATGTAGTTTTTCTTGAAATTGGCTTCCATATGTCTCAAGCAAAAATATTGAAATGAGTTGGCCCAACCAGATTAAGAGGATGCAGCTGCCATAACTAATGCTTTGTGACGATCAGAAATAAGGCATAACTGTTGACCAGGACAAACTTACATCCAACTATCATAGTCCTCAATATCCATCATAGCAAATGTAAGTGGAAAAATTTACATGTTAGCATCCGATGCCATGGCTATGAGTAACTTTCCAGTGTATTTCCCATATAAATGTGTGCCATCAACTGAAACCACTAGACAACAGTATGCAAAGCCATCTATGGAAGGCTTAAAGCTCAAAAACACGGCTTAACGCTCCAGAACACGTACTTAAGTACACACTGAGTGCCACCCATATACAAGTAATACTCATAGTGAACAATCGTGCTTGGGTTGTACGACTAGACGGCATTCATAAATTTCAGCAACATTAAGTAAGATTGCTCCCAGTTCTTGAATATCTTCGCAATTGCTTTTTGCTTTGCTAAATAAGTCTTCCGATATGAGACTATGTACTTGTAATGATCCTTTAACTGAGCTTGCAATATAACAACAGATGCAACAGGATTCGACTTGACCAACTGGATGATTGAGCCGGTAAGAAAGTTTGAGTCAAGCTAGTCATGGTCTTCATTCAACTGTGTGTACATGCATGTATGTGGCCCCTCATACTTGGTAATTTCTAATAGCCCATGGCCACTTAGTTTAGTTGCTCGAATATGCTACTTGCACTAGCCTTCTTTCTACTTTAAGCACTTCACCACCCAAGTTTTCTTATTTGATTCAACGGTCAAGAATTGTTGGTTTGGTCTGACAGAATATAACTTTATTGAATGAACAAGCTGATCTTTATCTTTGAATATTTGACCAATGCAAGGATCCTCAGTCTCGAGATTCCATATCCAACGCCAAAGTGAAAAGACCCAAGAAGATGCATTGTCTTCCAGTTCAACTGAAGTGAAAATTTTAGACATTGGCTCATTCATTCGCCAATCTCTGGTTTCTTGTGTTACATGAGCATCCGATGGCTCTTCAATTAAGTATTCCATTCTGTTTAACTCTGCTGCTTCGATCTCATCTTCGTCAAGGAGGAGACTTACATCGTTAAATTGGTTATCCTGATCTTGTATGTAATCCCACAACCTATCTATCTTCTCCTCATATTCACGAATAAAGTCAGCACTAAGCTAATGTATGGGGTCCATAAATTGGTCCAACCTTGGTGAAGGGGGAGATGTATAGTGTTCTGGCCTTAGGTGAATCGTAGTTGAGGGAATTTCTGTGTTAGAATTATATGACAGATCCTCCGTCTGATATTCTCCCGTTAAGACTCCACCATCATCGCCAACTGCTAAACTGCATGTCAGTTTTGACTCTAAGAAAGCATCACAGTGGTGCTTTACAAATTGTTTACTACGTCAAACATTGTTTCCACTCCATCATCATCAACCAAAGGTAAAGGCCTGTGAAATATTTGATCAGCGCTACCAAAGATTGGATAATGACACGTTACTTTTAACTCCCATTGTGCCTGATCAACATTGACAATATTGTAAGTTTCGCCATTAACATCGAAAATGTATATTCACGGCTAATCTCGAAGACATGTTGAAACTGGCTGTTGTATGTTGAAACTGTCTATTGTATCTTACACATCGTTTGTGTTGATAATGTTCCCTCCCCAAAAACAAAATAGAGAAATCCGTTTTTGAGACATCTCGTCTTATCAATGAATGATACAATAAATCCTTGAAATAAGTTTTTAATTTTAGACACAAATATAAATGTTTTCGCATATTAATATCAAGTTCCTAATTTTACATTATAATAAATATTTATATAGTTGTAAAAAATATTAAATGCACTTCATCGTCTGTGTTGAGTAATAATTACCTCTTAAAATGTTTTATTTTATTAAAATATTTTATTAAATTAATATTAGAAATCAAAATAGTAATTTATTAGTAAGTTATGTTATCTATTAATATACTTTATTAAAAATAATTATTTTTGAAAAATAAATATAAACATCTATTTAATTAATTTACATATATGTTATCAAGTTAATTAATTAAGTCAATGGGAAATATATTTTATTAAATTTAATTAATTTTATAAAAAAAATAATAAAATTAAATATTTTGTTAAAATAAAATTAATTATTGTAAATAAATTTGCATTACCAAGTATATTTCTTGTTCTTATTTTAGATGAGAAAATGAAAACTAAAAAGAAACAAATAAAAATAAAAACAATTAAGCATAAAAAAGAAAAACACACAAATCTTACCGAATAGACCCATAAAGCATTAATCTAAAGTCATAGCATAATTTTCACTTTGTTATTTTTATCAATCAAATAACTTCATCCATAATTTTAACTTTGTAATTTTCATCAATCAAATTTTTTCATCTATAATATTTACTTTATAATTTTCATCAATCAAATTTTTTATTTATAATTTTTACTTTGTAATTTTGAGGGCTGTTTAGCTCAGTAATTTTTTTTATGATTGTTAATACGTATCAAAAAAATTTAGATGGCATTTGGTTTGATTTCTTTTTTTCTATATTCTATTTTTCGTTTTATGTGTTAAAAGTCTCAAAATAAAGAAACAAAAAATGCTCTATTTTTCTTGTTTTGAGATTTTCTTATTTTGGATTGAAAACGCTTAAAATGAATTTTTGTTGTTTTTCATTTTATGTGTAAACTCATTTTCTGTTTTCTAAAACAAATTTTGAAAACATAAGTGACGAAATGCATTTAAACTATTTTCCTTATTCTTAATAGTATAAAATGAAAAATGAACTAAAAACAGAAAATAGAAAACAAAATTAAAAAACAAACCAAATAAAACCTTAATTTTTGTAACTTTTTATACATTTGATAAAACATCTATTTTATAAAAATATAGTAAAAATTAAAATTTCCCTAAATATAAAAAAAATTTACAAAACTTAAAAATTACTAAAAATTGGTGCAAAACCTTGTAAAAAAATTTTGCCGCTGAAACTGTGTGTCTTGTCTTTCTATTTCTTTAAATTCTTTTCTTAGTTCTTTGCGCTCATCAAATATATGATATTAAAAAATTTAAATAGTTTTAATACTTTCTAGTTCTTCCAAAAAATAGAAGGAAATAAAAAGTAAAATTAATCACTTCCTTGCATTGTTTGGGTGGATAGAGACTTTGTCTCATCAATACTTTGTTTTTATTTCCATTATTTGAAAAGAAAATTTAGAGAACAGGTGCTCATTGTACAACCAAATGATATATGCATAGGTTGGTTAACTATGCAAGTATGCAGAGCAATTTTTGTTTTATTGATAATAATTTACAGTCATCAATGCATAAATAAATAATACAACATTAAATGTTCTAACCATAACAAAAATAACTGTAGTATTATCATTTTCCATACAAGAAAATATATGTTATAACTAGTCTATAACGACGATAATGTACTAAAATGTGGTTAAAATTTAATTATATAATAGTAGATATTTAAATATTATTAGGTAAGCACTCATATAATTTGACTTCAATTTTACTTTATCTCATGTATTTAAAATTATAGTATTTTAATCGTCTTTGTTTGCTGGATTTGAACACGGTCTTTGTTTGCTGGATTTGAACACGAACTTAAACACGCAATAAGGATATGCTATTCGTGAATCCCACAAAAGAAGTGTTTGCTTTGCAATTATTTGGTCGGACATTTAATCACGAACGGATTGTGTATCCAGTAAATTAGTGGATTAAAAACCCTAAGGGAGTGTGGTATTTATACACCACTCTTGGATTTATTTCTCATCAAAATCTAAAGATCTAAAATTATTTCTTATCACATCTCATGTTAAATCATATTTTTTATCCCACTTTATATTCCATTAACTAAGTACCAAAAAAATAATCTCATATAAAAAAAACTAATCTCATATTATATTTAATCTTATATATTACCCTATGGTATTACTTATACTCCATCATCCAATCCCTCCAATCAAACATAACCTTTGTTCTTTTTGTCAAATATCATTAAAAAAAATTATATAAAATATTATGTGTCCATTACATAGACCAGAGCCCATGTAAAATTAAACTAAAAATACAAGAAGTGTTGCAATTTAAAATATATAAAAAATAATATAAAATTAGGAGTAAAATAAGGTGATTAGTTTGCTTACCCGACATCGATTTATGGAGAGACAACAGAGCTGTTAGCTTGCTTTGACAAAACACAAAGCTAACATCAATTTCCTTAATCGAGCAAAAGCATGCTACCATCTGCTTGCTTGCATGAGTAACTGGAGTGAGTCATTTATTTTAGCCAAACTATAGCAAGAAAACATAATCTAGTACACAAAATTCTCACATCTCACAGTACACAAAATTCTCACATCTCACTTTGGGAAGAATCAGATACAAACATCTTTTCCTTTGCAAGGAAAAACTAATTCTAGAATTCGCACACAAAATCTCCAAATTGCTATGAAATAATCTTGCCTCTGCTCCAAATGAACCCTTTCAAAGCAGCTACTTTCCTAGCCGTTGAAATTATTCAAGCACAACCACTAAACAAACATTTTCTTCATCTTAATACAAAAAAATCAAAAATAGAGTACAATACCGCCAACTAAAAACAGATGTTGCTTGAAATTTACTGTATCAGTTGGTTTTACTCCTCTTGATACAGCAACAAACCAATGACCACTAATATATTTCGTGAAAGCAATCTCTTCCTCCATTGCTGGTAAAAGAAAGTTACAGAATTGGGAGGGTACACCTAAATAGGAGATCACT
>QLOD02000029.1:23753264-23770115 GCA_003260245.2 Sideroxylon spinosum | reverse complement strand
CTTTTCTGTTGGCAGGTTGACGAAATCCTTACCTCGGTGAACAAAGGAGGCATATTCGGCCGTGATCTTTCATTGCCAAACATATATATATATGGGTTTCTTGGAGTGCCAACTCAAATCAACAGAAGACAATTCAGAGGCTCCATCTGTGGCCTCGAAATTCATCATCGAAATCTTTCTCAACGTTTCAGAGGACTGTGGATCACGTGACCCAAATGGGTTTTGAGATCGAGAGAAGTAAAGAAAAAAAAACCCAGTGTATGGAGAGAGAGAGAGTTTTTTACTAGAAAAATGTACATATCTCTCACTTTTTACCAAAATAAAGATAAAAAAAATTATTTACTAAATTAGGGATAGAAACGTCATTAGTAGTGATGTTTTCTAATTAAGAGATCTACATTTTTTCTGAAAATGATAAAGTTTTTGTTGATATTGACGTATCCTTCTTATATATATTTTTTTTTATGCAAGTATAGGTTGTATTGACACCCTTTGTACAATTTTTATGAAAGTGATGAAAGCGTCATTTGTATTGACGCTTTCTTCTTTAATTTTTTTTTTTTTAATGAAAGTATAAATAGTATTGACACTTTCTTCTTATTATGAAAGTGTAAGTAGTATTGGCGCTTTCTATAAATTTATTTTGTTGGGTGAAAGTGGCATTACCATTGACGATTTTAAAGTAAAAGTGTCAATGGAAGTAACACTTTCTTTAAATTTTTTTTTTCTTTTGATGAGTGTCACTATTATTGACACTTTCTCTTTCTATCACTTATTAAACTTGAACCCGAATTCATTTTTCAACTAAAACTACATGGAGTTTTCCTTGGTGATGGGTTGTTCTTTTTTATTTTATTTTATTTTTATTCCCCCTAAAATCAATTTTTGATGAATAAAGTTTGCGCAAAAATTCATATTTTTGACATTACTATTTACCAAAATGGCATGACGTTATTTATAAATATTATAACCACTAATTATAAATTTTGACAAATTATTCTTACTCAAAATTTAAATTGAACATAGAATTAAAATTTAACTTAGAAAATGACACAAAAAAAAAAAAAAAAAGATATGTTGAAGGAAGAAAAATGATTTGCTAAACACCTCGATTTCAAATTTAATTACCTACAAAATTGAAAAATATAAATTTTAATTTCTAACTAAATCCTATATGGTTAAAACTCGTCAAATATATTATGACTAAAGTTTTACTCAAGTATAAAAGCTTTATCTATGACATGAGCTGTCCAGAATTGACTTTTAATTACCAAAAAAGTAAAAAGCAATTCCATTGGCATTTCAATCATATGCAGTGTTGTCCAGGACCTAAGGCTGAGCAAGGAAATAGATAAAATAAATAAATTAAGCTTTTTTTTTTTTTTTGGACAAAAAGGTAATAGTGAATTACATATGCAGTGTTTTCCAAAACAATACGTAAGGGCCCAAGTGATAGTTAAATTTATCATCATCTCTATGCACAAAAATGGTCATAGCAGTATGTCTTCAGATGCTAACAAAACGCAGAAGATAAGCAGGCAAATAGAGCACATATATACAAGAATAGCCGATGAGTTCCCCACGGTAGCTAATGCACTTGGGCATCTTATATTTTCCTGGAGAAGAAAACTAAACCCAACAGAACACTGATGCCCAATATTGCAATGGCAAAAAGCATGGCGTTTTCTTCAAGCGCTATTCTTTCTTTCAAATGACCTCAAGCTTTTTTGGAAGATTCAACTATAAAAATAAGTTGCTTAAGGGAAAGGAAACAATCCAAAAATTTCCAAATTTCACATTTCAAGCGAAATACATGCAGAGCAATTCAGCTTTAAACTACATATCTACTAAACCTTCCCTAATGGCTAAAGCATCAGAAAATGTGTTCAACTATGGACTGATTTTCTGAAGGAAAAAAAAAAGACAGTATCTGAAATAGAACTATATTTAAGAAAAGCATAAAATAACTGGATCTTTTAAGACTTCAACATGGCCCCCAAAATTATTCGCAATGGAAGACAGCCATTCGTTCTCCATAAATCCACATGTAACAGCAAAATATCCATCAACTGCAGTGCCCAACATGAGATTTCTCAATAGAACAATCTCTCACTCCCAGTTATATTCATAAGCAATATCAACATAATAAAATGCCTTAACATTTAAGGGAGAAACATCTCATCTTTTTGGAAATTTTACCTATCGTTGATGATATGGTGGACGTTTGTCAACATAACAGCTATAATCCTACTTTGAAATATAAACCACAAAGCTAGAATGTAAATATTTACTAAGAAACTTTAACTAAAGTAGCATAAACACCAATAATGGGATGAGATTTCCATGCACATGAGAGCAATCAAATTTCCTAAATTAAAAGAAGAAAATTTTCAATTGATAAAAATGACGTATCCTAAATCATGCTCACCTAGGATAAGGCTTTTATAAAACTCGAGTGAAATTATTGAGTAAACATAATATAAAACAACCATTTTTTATTAGATCATGATGTACCTACTAGAATATATACTCCATGCATGCAACCATATTGATAACCAAATATGAAGAGAAAAACATGAATGCGAAAGTCTACTATTATGTAACTTTCTAACCTTTGTTCCAAAAATCACTCAGTGCCACATCGAGGCCTCTTTCTCTCTCATCAGGGTCGAGCCTCGAGTCTCGGTGGGTGTGTAAGTGGTATGTCGATGGTGGGGGCCACTTCTGCTACAGGAGCCAAAAAGTTATCTCCACTTGGCTCTACATCGTCATGCACATCATCTTGAAGCTACATAGGAATATGTGAGCCTGGTACTATAGCAGAGTGTAGCGGTGGCCTCTGCATATACTGCTTGACTGAAGCATGTGGTGTAGTCATGGATTCCTGTGTCTCTATGATGAGTGAGTCCATAGGCAATGGATATGGGGGTCTAACAAATGCATCCGATGTCATCGAAAGGTCAATGTGTAGCATGTCGGTCCAGTAGTCATCACGGGCATCGGATGTCTGTGAATTGGATTCACCACCAAACGCTTTTTGCATTATTGGAGGTGTCTCGAAATAGATCTATTGTGGTGGCGATCTAAGAGCAACTACTGTATCTAAAGAATGGGTATCTGTTGAGGTATGAAGATGCTCTATTTCATCAATTGTTTCTGATGGCTCGAATAATGGTGGGGCAATGTCAGGTACTGGTGATAGGATGCCATCTCTATTCTATGGGAGTTATGATAGACCATATGTCACACTATCTCCTCTGTGATGAGAGTGTTGTTCAGTCGTTGGGGGGGTGTAATGAACCTGCTTAAGATGCCTGGGCCACCCTATTATGGTCAATGGAACAATGTAATCACTTCTCCTAATCTACGACACAGGCTACTGATCCAAAAAGTTGGTGTATCTGCTCCATCGCTTGAATAAGACCATCGTGGTCCATATCATGCAATGCAACCTCAGCGAGATGATATCCACGCACGATAGTGTTAAGTTACAATTTATCAAAATGAATATAAGTATTCCATATAATAGAAAATAGTAATTAATAAATAAATATGTTATTTAAGTTTCGATAATGTACCAAAATAGTTTGGTCTACTGCCACAGGTTGTGACCCTACTGGCGGTATTGTAGTCAGAGGTGTACTAACGCGTTGAGTCACAGTTTTATACCATGCTAAGTAGGGGTCATCGTATAGAATACGCCCTATAAATGGCTGCCCCTGAACCATAGTTTCAGCTCGCCTATCCCACCTGGCTGAGTGTACAACATGGTACTGAGGCCAATCACATCAGATCGACCTCGCCTATCAATAACGTGTATGAGATGATCGGTATCAAAATCCATTGGTATGACTTATCGTACTTTGAACTGTAGCATCATCTTATCTGGTAGATGGTACTCTACGAGCTCGTAGCAAATAAGGGAGCAAATCGACCGACATACACTGACACTGCCTGGAAATATGCTGAAGCCTCAATAACACAGACTTAAGGTAGGGATGTGGCTGTGCATGTGTTAAGTTTAGCAATCCCTTCCATTTTTATCCCAATGGGTCCCCTGGTAAATCAACCCCAATTGGTATAATAAAAGAAGAAGGTGGCCATTTGATGACTGGACGGAACTACGATAGGCGTTCCCATGCCCACACCTGGAAGCAATATAAACTTAAAAATATCTAAGTTGATATTTTAAACTTGAAACTTGAAATATATCTAAACTTGAAGTAAAATGTGGAACTTTAATATCTGTAGTATGCCTAGAGGCCTATAAGTCCTTTCACTTGAATGGTAAAGACTCGGCGCATCTCCCTATAAAGGCAGGCCAACCTAGCTGCCCCCTATGCACCCCTTCCACACTCGTAGAAGTCTTAAAGTAAGGGTAAGTACATAAGTTTCACCAAACTACCTGATTTATCTGATAAAACATGGGAGCCAATAACGATAAGAATAATAGCACGGGAGTGGCACTGGACTTGTGCATCAGTGGCTCCATCTAGCAAAAATTTGAAATTATCAATGAGCTGCCTAATCTTAAGTCGACTATCTTATATAGCATCAATAGGTGGTGTCAACCCTAAAAGCTCCTGGTACATAGCTTGCTATTTGGGAATTTTACGAATGTGGTCCCTACCCGTAATGACGTCCCCGTCAACATGTAATCCTGAGATCACCTCAATCTCCTGGAGTGTTATCGTACACTCCCCAATTAGAAGGTGGAATGTATGAGTCTCTGTCTGCCACCTCTCAAACAATGCTATAAGCAACGGCCAGTATAAATGCATAGTTCCAATCCTGTAAAGGCCATAGAATCCCGCCCTATGAACATACTATAACACGCGAAGATCCTGGAGGGGCTCTGATATATCTCGAAATGAACTATGGACACCGCGACGTCGTAAAACATTCTTAAACTACAACAAAACATTTTTCAAATTTTATATCTAATATCTAATCAAATATTTTCAAAATTTATATAAATAAAATAACTGCATCAAACTGAAAATTTCCGTAACAGGGGCCTGCCAAATTTCATTGGAGCGATGCTCCAATTATGAGTAGAGGACAATATGATCATCTGGTTCAGGATCCGAAAATTCCCATGCACGAGACATATATTGCAGTGATGAGCCAATAATAGTGTGAAGCATCCAATGTTGGTGATAATTAATTTAGAATAATTGACATGAACAATTGGCCCATTTAAATTTCCTAAAATAAAAAAATGACACTGTTGAAAAGTACATTAAATAACAATCAATGACATAAATAAGTGAGAATATTTGACATAAATAGTTGACTCATATTTATTATATAAAAAATAAACATTGTTAAAAGAACATTAAATAATAGTCAATGGAACAACGGTAGGAATCTTGATGACGACAATGATGATGGCCTTGATGGGCACTTGCGACGATCGTGCCCCTATTGTTTGCACAGACCACAACGTATTTCAGACCCCCTCTCTGACTCATCCATCTCATTCTTTAACCTGGTTGAATTAGGTCGGCCTATCTGGCGAGCAAGGTTAGGATTAGGAATGAAAATGGAGTTTCAACGGTATTCCAATAGTCTTCATTCTCTAACGGTTGAAATTCTATAGCATATTGGCTCACATATGCTTGCATGGAATAGACGCTCCTAATGAACTACATCTAATCAATGTGTTTTCTTTCACACACTGCTATGACATGTGAATAGGGAAGCCATAATAGGTTCCACTTCCCACAATTGCAATGCTCATCCTTCAGTCTCACAACTTGCTTGTTCAATCCTTTATTTAGCCGGGCACCTGTTATGATCTCCCATACTCCGATGATGTGATTAAACTTAGTGACCTGATGAGGAAGTGCCTTCTTCTGGTAATCTAATAGAAGAGCCTGCATGTGGAGACTGACCCTTGCTCTATTATGCCTCGCATTTGTTGTAATCATACGATGTTTATGTAGTATGAAACTAGTTTGTAAAATGTCAACTGTACTGTCGCAGTTATTGGTAAGCTTCTAGCCCTCTTAGTACGTTGTTAAAGTACTTTGACAAATTGGTTATCACAATTCCACATCTATGTAACCCACCATAACACTAGGTCAATTTTTCCATAGGAATATTAGTTAGATATTTCGAAGCTTTTCCATTAATGAACTTTATCAAATCCATTGTCTTGTTAAAATTTTGCACTTAAAATGCCTTTCTTGTTTGGCAAAACAAGTCAATCAATTGTTTATTTGTGTAGCTTTTCTTGAAATTAGCTTCGATATGTCTTAAGCAAAAATAGTGAAATGAGTTGGCCCAACTAGATTGTGGGGATTCAGCCGCTTTGTGACGATCAGAAATAAGGCATAACCATCGACCTAGACAAACATGCATCCTTAGCATCCTAAGAAAGTACTTTCAAGTATCATAGTCTTTGGTATCCACCTTTGTAAATGCAGGTGAAAAAAATTACATGTTAGCATCCGATGCCATGGCTATGAGTAACTTTCCCGTGTACTTTCTATATAGATGTGTGCCATCAACTGACACCACTTGACAATAGTATGCAAAGCCATCTATGGAAGGCTTAAAGCTCCAGAACACACACTTAAGTACATGATGAGCGCCACCCATATATGAGTAATACTCATAGTGAACAATCGTGCTTGGGTTGTACGACTAGATGGCATTCATAAACTTCGTCAACATTAAGCAAGATTGCTCCCAGTGCCCGAATATCTTCATAATTGCTTTTTCGTTGCTATCCAAGTCTTCCGATACGAGACCACGTACTCATAATAATCATTTAACTGAGCTTGCAATAGAATAACGGATACAGCAAGATTCAACTTGACCAAATAGATGATTGAGCTGGTAAGAAAGTTTAAGTCAAGCTCGGTCATGGTCTTCATTCAACGATGCATACTTGGTAATTTCGAATAGCCCCTAGCCACTTAGTTTAGTTGCTCAAATACACTACTTGCATTGGCCTTCTTTCCGCTTTGGGCACTCCACCACCCAAGTTTTCTTGTTTGATTCAACGGTCAAACATGTTCGTTGGTTTATTCAGATAGAATATAGCTTCATTGAATGAACAAGTTGATCTTTATTTTTGAATATTTGACCAATGCAAGGATCCTCAGTCTTGGGTCCATATCCGACCCTGAAGTGAAGGGGCCCAAGAAGATGCATTGTCTTCCATTTCAATTGAAGTGAAAATTTCAGACATTGGCTCATGCATTCGTCGGTCTCTAGTTTCTTGTGTTACATGAGCATCTGATGGCTCTTCAATTAAGTTTTCCATTCTGTTTAACTCTGCTGCTTTGGTCTCTCTCCTTCAAATGGGAGACTTCCATAGTTGAACTGGTTATCCTAGTCTTGTATGTAATCCCACGACTTATCTATCTCTTCCACATATTCATGAATAGGGTCGGAACTCAGTTGATGTTTGGGGTCCACAAATTGGTCCAACCTTAGTGAATGGGGCGATGTATAATGCTCTAGCCTTGGTGAATGGTTGTTGAGGGAATTTTTGTGTTAGAATTTTGTGGCAAATCCTCCATCCGATATTCTCGTATTAAGACTCCACCATCATCACCAACTACTAAACTGTATGTTGGTTCTAACTCTAAGAAAACATCACAGTGGTTACTTTTTAAATTTTATACTACATCAAACATTGTTTCCATTTTGTAATCATCAACCAAAGGTAAAGGCTTGTGAAATATTTGACCAGCGCTACCAAAAATTGGAAAACGACAAGTTACTTTAACTCCCACTATGCCATATCAACGTTTCACCATTAACATCGATAATGTATAAGCATGACTAATCTTGATGACACATTGAAACTATTTGTCGTATCTTACGTCATCGTTTGTATTGATAATGTTCCCTCCCCAAAAATAAAATAGAGAAATTCGTTTTTGAGACATCTCGTCATATCAATGAATGATACGATAAGTCTCTGAAATAAGTTCTTAATTTAGATACAAATATAAATTTTTTCGCATATTAATATTAAGTTTCTAATTTTACATTATAATATACCTTTATATAGTTGTAAAAAATATTAAATACACTTCATCGTGTGTGTTAAGTAATAATTACCTGTTAAAACGTTTTATTTTATTTAAATATTTTATTAAATTAATTTTAGAAATCAAAATAGTAATTTATTAGTAAGTTACATTATTTATTAATATAATTTATTAAAAATAATTATTTTTGAAAAATAAATATTTTCTAACATCTATTTAATTAATTTAAATATATTTTATCAAGTTAATTAATTAAATAAATAGGAAATATATTTTATTAAATTTAATTAAATTTATAAAAACAAATAAAATTAAATATTTTGTTAAAATAAAGTTAATTATTGTAAATAAAATTGTATTACCAAGCATGTTTTTGGTTATTATTTCAGATGAAAAAATGAAAACTAAAAAGAAACAATTAAAAATAAAAACAACTAAGCATATAAAAAAAAAAGGCGCATAAATCTTACCAAATAGACCCATAAAGCATTAATCTAAATTCATAATGTAATTTTCACTTTGTAATTTTTATTGATCAAATAACTTCATCTATAATTTTAACTTTGTAATTTTCCTCAATCAAAATTTTAATTTATAATTTTTACTTTGTAATTTTGAGGATATACATATGAAACTCCATGACTTACACAGCAGAAAATCTAAATAATATCATGAAATTAGAGAACTAATTTAATTTCATTTCATTTGATTCAAACTAAAATCATAAACAAAACAATTAAAATAGAATCAGTAATCAAAAAATAAAACCCAAAATTAGAAAATCATACAATACAACCTAAAATTATAAATTACCAGTAAATAAAGCACTTGCCCTAGCTGGGTTAAAGGAATGATTGAAGAAATGTAGTGGTATATGTATAGCAATGAATGTATATATGTATGTCTACAAATATATTTGTACAAATTTGAAGCTATATATACGTATGTATATATAGAACTTACATAGATGAAATCTAACCGTTCTTGTTGAATGAGCTTTGAACCTCAAGCTTTAATGGAGTCGACCATTGATGAAGAGAACCAGGGAGTTATGGTGGGTACTGATACAGAGGTCGAGTTTGACAGTCAATCGTTTGAGCACTGATTGAATTGGCACGGAGAATAAACTAAAGTAGAGAAGAAGGAGAGCTGGGAATTGGTTTAGTATGAGGAGAAAACGTCACAAGAGTTTACAATTTCTAATGAAAACATCAGTTGTACCAACATTTTTAGTGTACTGGTGAAAACGTTTAATTGAAAACGTCTATCCAATTGACATTTTTGTCTCTAATTTGGTAAATAAATTTTTTTGGTCTTTATTATGGTAAAAAATGAAAACAAAGGCCACTTTCTGATAAAAAGCTCAAGAGAGAAAGAGAGAGAGGTGACCCACATCTCCAACACTCCAAATTAGAATCAACCCCTAACTCAAAATCAACTCTAGCCCCGGAACCTAGCCTGGTGGTGGTGGCTCTAGCAGCAATAAGTTCGACTTCTAATTGTAATAAAAAAAAATTCACAGTAAAGAGAAGGTTTTTTACACTGTAGAGAGAAAAAGATGAGGGGATTTAAATGTAATTATATAAATATTGACAGAGTCTAGGTATAATTTATCCTTTTCTTATTATTTTAAATTATAATGTCCTTAATTTTATGCATATAATTTATTTTTATACTTATCAACGGGCATTGACCAGTTCAACTATTGATCAGGTTACTGTAGAGACGATGGAGAAATATTGATAGAATTTTCAATTGCATATGAATTAATTTATTGAAATAAAAAATAGGAATTATAAATTATAAAATAAATACAATTAGCATGACATGCATTAACTTTTTTTATTTTATTGGATAATGATACGCCATACAACATTATACAATATTGTGATTAAATAATAAGTTATTGAATTATTTTTGTATTACTTTTTTTAATTTTTATTAATATATATATTAAAAATTATAAGTATATAATCTTTAATTTATTCTTATACATAATTATCATTATATATATATATTTATACTTAATTTACAATTCGATTTTCTGCTATTTCAATTATTAATATACAAGAACCGAAACCAAATTAAATTTTTATAGACATTGTAGAAGAAATTATTTCATGAATCCTTTATTCAATAGAAATTAAATATATAGAATAATATAACCCATATTTGTATAATATATTTAATTTTTATTAATTGAGGTTATATCTATCAAGTTTACTGATAATTTCTCAATTAATGTAAGGGATTAGTGTGACAGTAAATATAAATTTTTGCCGACTATATACACAGTTTCTGAAACAATTTGAGAGTAGGTCATAAGAATAATTTTTGCTTCCCCTCGTTTGTTTGTAACTATGTTTATATCTTATTTTTAATTGGATGTTCCAACTAATTAATAATTACTTATAGGTTAGGTAATTATTTAATGATATATATATATATAGCTTCTATCATAATCTGGGAGCTATAAGAGTGTTTTTTTTTCTAATTTCATAGCAACTGATCATTTTATTATATCATTATTATTTTTTTTAAGGGCATATCTAATTATTATATAATTTTTACATGTTAATTAAGATTTTGAAATTCTTATTATCTCTGATTTTCCGTTTTGAATATTAAAGATATGAACAATGTGATTCTGTTTCGATGTATACATCCATTATGATTTGAAAGAGATAATATTGCTGTGATTTAAGTAAATCTATTCATACTAAGCAGCAAGCCACTTTGTACTCGACAAGAACACCTGTCAACGTATATAAATACATATAAGCGTACGTATAGGAAAAAGAATCAATCACCAACACACTGTGAGAGAGAGAGAGAGAGAGAGAGAGAACCCCATGGCTTCATTCGGTAAGCATCTATTCTCTCACGTACCAAAAAAAGACATATATTCTTTCACATTATATACATATATGTGTATCTGTGTATGTATAGGTGATTTGCTGTGTTCTCTTTGAAGCAATCTTTTTGCATCGCGTGTATTCTTTCTTTTTCCTTTTTTCTTTTTTTCTTTTTTTTCTGGGTTTTGTGTTTTTTCTGCTGTAAATTTCTTTATTAATTTACACTATGTGAGCATTTTTTTTTTAATTTATTTGTTCGTTTAGGTTGCGTTTAGAATAAAGATTTTTGAAGGGAAAAAAAAAAGCAAAGACAAAATATTTAGTTCTTCTCGAAAATTTAAAGTGTCTAATTACGTATCTTTACATACAATAACTACGAGATCATGCACCTTTCATATTGTGTCACCCCAGAATGACTGAGAGAGTGATCTCATAGTTCTTAACATGTAAAAATGCATAGTCTATCATCTCTCTTACATAATGATCCAATCCGTCAGAACAAAAATTAAAGGAGAGTATTTATATTCTCATAGTGTCCTTTATCTAAAAATCCGATAGCAAGGATCATTTTCTTGACACGTACTAATGAGAATTTTATTCCATGTATATATTTTTGGTTTGATTATGAAAATAAGAAAAAAAAATGACTACACAATTATTTGCACAAATCAGTGTTTGGTACCAAAAAAAAGGTGATGTTGTTGGAGGCCTTTGTCCTGTGCACCAAATATTGCATCATATTTTAGAACCAGCACCTATATATATATATATATATATTTGCATAGATACACATTTTCTGTGATTATAAAAATGACATTAATTTGCGGGAAGTAGTTTTTTTATATCGAGGTGCGTTTTGTTTTTATGGTGAAATATTTTAAAATTTTAATAAATGCTCTAAATAATTCATTGATTTTGAAACTGGGTAAAATTGTATCAACCTCACATATATGGTCTTTTAGGCTGGGGAAGAATGTGCACTGACTGAAACCCATCCCGTGAATAGGTTCACGAGGAGATAAATCTAGGTAAGTCTTGGTTAACCGGTTCAACCAAGAATGCTGTTGTAAGAAGTTCTCATGGTTGAGAAATCGAATACGTGACCTTTGATCTCGCGTCTTGCGATCCTGATCAACTCAACTATTCGCAGGGAGGCACCCCCACATATACAGTCTGGATTTTATGAGTAGTGGTGTATGGTCATTCTTAGTTGGTGAAACCATTTGTGTTAATTCCGTTAACAAAGGAGACTTAATTTGAGAGAGAAATGCTATCACTTTGTGTCTAACATTACATTGAGAATCTTTGTGTGCTTGTAATTTGTTAACATTCCTGGTAACTTACAATGTGCATATATATAAATCACAAAGTAAATTCTTCAGGTAATTTATTCGAGCAGGTGTTGTCCCTTTAATGTTTCTTCTACTCCTCGTTGGGTGTTCTGCAAGGCATTTTCATCAACTCCCGAGCAAAATAGACGATGGACCTAAACAACCTCTTCAGACTTTTCGCCCGTACAACTTGGCCCATCGAGGTTCGAACGGAGAGCTTCCAGAAGAAACTGCTGCTGCATATATGGTAAGCTTCCAGCCCAGCTAGCTAGCTTTTTCTGTGTCTCAAAAATATTATCCTCTCTTTTGTCTCTGCTAATTAATTTGGAAAAATGTCCCTTCCGTGGTTAACAGGTATATATTTTTTAATATGTCATATAAATTAATATTTTATTCAAATCAATCAAATAATTTAATATATCACTGACTAAAATTAAAAATAATAAATTTTATACCTTAAAAATTAACCAAAAAAAAATCGCATAATAATTAAATTCCGTAAACTGCACCACCCCAAGGTTGCGTTTGAAAACCGTTAACTAATTAGGTTTAAGTTACTCAATTCTTTTGTTTCTTTTTTTTTTTAAATTTACCCTTTGATATTTTAAGTTTTTTTTTTAAATCATAAAGGACAAAAATATTAAATTAACAAAAAATTTAAAAAAAAAAACTAACTACTTATAAACTAATTTTTTTTCTTTTTCCAAAACACAAAAAATATTAACTTTTTAGTAGGTAACTATTAGCTAGCTTCCAACAAAAAAAAAAAAAAAAAAATCTAAGGTGCCCCACTAATTTGAAAAATTATATCAAGATTTTATTAATTTTGCATTTTTTTGCCTTGTAAGTTATACTCTTTTTTCATTATTATTAAATTTTTGTTCCCCTGCATTTTATTACTTTTACCACTATTTATTTTAATAATATAATTTTATCCCAACTAATTACAGATTTTAACACTACCTACCAACTAAAATTGACTGATGATAATCCTAGTGTCATTTAAATCTTCGGCGTACACTTTTTTTTGAGTTGAAATGTCCCTCATTCTCCGATACATGGTTAATTAACATATTCCAAAAAAAAAAAAAAAATGAATTTCTTGTAGAGAGCTATCGAAGAGGGTGCAGACTTCATAGAAACAGATATTCTAGCCTCGAAAGATGGTTTCCTCATATGCCATCACGACGTAAATATGGATGATACGACTGATGTAGCCGATCACAAGGAGTTCGCAGATCGCAAGACGACTTATGAAGTCCAAGGCGTCAACATAACTTGCTTTTTCACTGGTCATATCATTAACCTCCTATGTACTCATTTATATTATACAAATTCATTTACATTGATGAAATATTTATCCCAGTTAACAGAAGGAGGAGAGAGGGAAGGGGGTTGTGGCAGAGAGGAGAGGGAGGGACTGGACTGAACAGCCGTGCCTGAAGGCACGTACTATCCTAGTATATATATAATGTGATATTTTTATTATTCGGATTTCACATGGTACGTACATAAGAGCCTAATTCATTAATTGTAGCAGAGTTGTTTAATGTGTGTGTTTTTAAAATATATCCTTGTTCAGTTGATTTCACACTGAAAGAGCTGAAGACACTGCGGATGAAGCAGAGGTTCCCCTTCCGGGATCAGCAATACAATGGTTGGTTCCTTTAATTTGAAATCTCCCGTGAATTTTTTAAGCATGTAGCTCGATAAGTTGAATTGAAATAGTTTGATATATATTGTTCGATCTATTTTCTCGTAATTTATCATTGGTGAATTAATATGACATCATATCTCTCGTGTTCCTTGGCAGACTAGTCCTATGCCGGCCCTTGGTTGGTCCAATTTTTTTTTTTTTTTTCAAATCTAGTTTATCTTAAATTTTTATAATTTAATCGATACAATCTTTAAATTTTTGATTCAATTTAATTTTTTTTTCCCGTCTATCTTTAAACTTTTTTATTTTAGTTCATTCGAATCTCAAATCTTAAGTATGAATTGCTTGTGTCTATTTTATTATTATTATTTTTTTGGTTCAATATTTTTTTATGCATCCCGTTTGATTTAGTTTGTTTTCCTACTCAGATGGGGCACACGAGAGGAGAGTAAATTGTAGTACAGTTTCCTGAATAGTTGTTCTTTTTCATGTTGCTGCTAAATATGCAGGAAAATTTAAGATCATCACATTTGATGAGTTTATTGCAATTGCTTTGGATGCGCCAAGAGTTGTTGGAATATATCCAGAGATTAAAAACCCAGTATTTGTTAACAAGCACGTAAGTAAACCTATAGCTTTATTGACCTGATGATGGCCAAAATTTGAAGACTAGCCACTTTTGGAAAAAGATATCTCATAAAAAAAAAGGGGGGGGCCTTCTATTACATAAGTGTATGGTCACATTATTCAGCACTCTACAAAAAAATTTAGTAGAGAAGCGTTTTCTTTTTATGCGAACAAAAATGGTTGTTGAGTGTGATTTTGATAGGAATTGTTATGATCAATCTTTATATATATATATTTATATATAGCTAGTTCCTATATAAGCTGAAACTGATGTGTTTTGGCATAGGTGAAATGGCCAGGAGGTAGGAAACTGGAGGATGAATTTGTGAAGACACTTAAGAAGTATGGTTATAAAGGTTCATATAAGTCAGAAGATTGGATGAGGCAGCCTGCATTCATCCAGTCATTTGCGCCAACATCGCTTGTTTATATCTCAAACCAGACAGACCTCCCCAAGATATTCTTAATTGACGATGTCACAATACGAACTGAGGACACAAATCAGGTTTCCTTTTGTTTTCTTATATATATATATACACACACACATATAATATTCCTAGTATAGGCTTACATAATTGATTACCCTAATACTTCAAAATGAGTGTTCACGAGGTGTATTAATCCAATTATTTTTTTTTTCTTTCTTCAAATATACGACAATTAATCAAAATCTCAAAAAAACATAAAATTTTCTATGATTGTGTTTAGTTATAGTTTATATGTTAAATTATATATTGAATTCTACAATTTGTTTTCTTTGTTAATGTTATAGTTATACATATAACTAATATAAATATATATATATATATAAAGTACATTTATTTGTCATATTTATATTGTTCTCGTATTCTCACTTTTTTTAAATTTATGTTCATACTCAAATCCTTAAAAGAATAATGAAGTACTAAGGAACAAATTGGCTTGGTGTAAATGATCTATCCACAGTGATGAGCTTGATGGATGTCTTACGTGAGCTATATTTGTGGATCTTCTCTTACCTAGTTAATAAAAGAATCTGTTACAATAAAAGTAATATTATTGTTTATATATCTGCAGTCATATAATGAGATCACTTCAGATGCTTATCTCGACTACATTAAGCAATACGTTGTGGGAATTGGACCTTGGAAGGATACAGTGGTTCCTGTAGTGAATAATTATTTGCAAACACCAACTGACCTTGTTGCCAGAGCACACGCCCGTGACCTTGAGGTCAATACTCTCTCTCTCTCTCTCTCTCTCTCTCTCTCTCTATATATATATATATATATATATAGATATATATAAGTCATATGTAAAATGTGAAAATTAATTCCAATATGATTTTTGATTTGTTTCAGGTGCATCCATACACTTACAGGCTTGAGAACACATTCATACACTTCAACTTTCATGAAGATGCATATATAGAGTTTGATTACTGGATTAATAAGATGGGAGTGGATGGACTCTTTACAGACTTCACAGGCAGCCTCCATCAGTTTCAGGAATGGACCTCCCCTCTCCCCAGATATACCAAGAACTGATGATTAAGACAACAATGCAATTAGGAATTTAATATTCCACTCTCTCTCTCTCTGTCTCTCTGACTTTATTAGTTTTTATTTTCAAGAGTAAAGCTTTTATTAGTTTCAAGAGCAAATTACCTCTTGAATTTGACATCAACTGTTTGCTGACTACTACAAGTTTAGAAAATCCTACTCAAGATTTAGTTTTCCACATTATCAATCTTAGCAGGATTTGCTCGTCATGAGCCTGACTCAGATTTCTGAAATATATTTGATTATCCCACGCTGTGTTTTGATCTTTTTTTGACAGTTGTAGGAGAAAAAAAAAAGTAGAGAAAAAAAAAATTTCAAAACATTTAAAAAAAATTCCAAAATTCTCAACCTCTTCAAATCAAATTTCATCACTTATTAATTCATTCAACAGTAACTTCTAATTTTCATCTCCTATATATAAAAAACCATCCACTAACATCTATTAATTGCTTGGCACCCTTAGGACATGTTTGGTACAGTATAAAAAATTTAAAGTCAAAAGATTACGTTAATAATGGTTATTGGGATAAAAAAAATTTGTGATACTTATGTTTAGAACTAGTTATAATTATATTATATTTAGAATGTTAAAAAATTTTGAAAGGCTAAAAGTTAATTGTACTTGGGATTGATCCAGTATAAAAAATTTAAAGTCAAGAGACTACGGGAATAACGGTTATCGGGATAAAAAAAATTTGTGATACTTATGTTTAGAACTGGTAATAATTATATTATATTTGGAATATTAAAAAGGATAAATTGAGTAAGGGTAAAAGTTAATATTTAATTTAAATAAAATATTATAATAAAATAAATCATTATAATCAT
>QLOD02000029.1:23687034-23698556 GCA_003260245.2 Sideroxylon spinosum | reverse complement strand
TTTTAAATAATATAATATAATAAAATTAAATTAATATAAAATATATTTTTTAAGTTCTCCTAAATTTTTAGATACTAATAAAATTTAATAGTTTATTAAAATAAAAAAAATTATAAACAAAATTACATTTCTAAATACAGTTTCAGTTTTCATTTAAAAATAACGATACTGTTTTTATTTTAAAAGAAAAACGATAACATAAAACATAAATAGAAAAATAACAATGTTATCAAACGAGACTATAGAATTTCAAATAAAGCCAGAGGAATGTGTCCGGACACCTCTTCTTTTTTTTTTTTTTGGGCCATGCAATAATTGATCTATGTATATATGACTGTGCCATGCATAATGACCCTTTTCGATGACTACGAGTCCTCATATATACATATACCTTAACATGTCTACATCTACCGGGATGACAAAATCAGGAATTTTTTTACCAAGATCAGAAGTTAAAAGAACTTTATTATTAAATGAGCAAAAAATCGATAGTTTGAAAGAAGGGTCAAATATGTGTGTGTATTTATATAATGCACAATTTGATTGAAAATTTTATTGCTAATGAGATTTTTGTAGTTTTTGAAAGAGGCGACGATACTTCATTATTCCAGTGTAAGCCCCATTAATGTCTGTATCTTTTTAACGGCAAAGCCACAAATACTTCAAGGGGTCACATGAGCCTCTTTAATATTTGTTTATTTATTTATTTACCTCTTGTTATATTATTATATTATATTTCTGAGTTGACCATCCTATACTTAAATAGTTTATATTTGAATCTCTTTTTGAGTCCTTAATTGGTACTTAACTGTATTTATTTTAATGAAATACTTATTAATATATTTTACTAATTTATATGTTATGCCCGTGAATTCGGAATTTGGGTTTAGTTCAGAAAAAATAGAAATAAAAAGTTAGTTATTTTGTTTATTTATTTATTTATTTTGTAATTAGATACTATAAAGTTAAGCTTTATGCCTTTTTTTTTTTTTTTGGTAGCCAACCTCTTAGTTTTTTCTTTTCTTTTTTTAATTTGACATATTTACTCTTTATAACTTAAATAAACTTAAAAAATTTTAAATGATAATTTTAATCATTTTTATTAAACAATTTAAACTAATCAAAAACTAAGAGTCCGTTATTTAGTTTTCTAATTTTGTTTTCATTTTTTTAAAAAACTGAACATGAAAACTTATTTGGTAAATTTATTTTCAATTTTCAATTTTTAAAAAAATAAAAATTGTTTTCAAATTTTTCAAAAATAATGAAAAAATATAAATGATTTTTTCTCAAGTTTTTATTTTCAATTTTCATTTTCTTATACAACCACTATCAATCACAACCATCAACCATCATCATCTGTTGATCACCACCAATATTTGGCCGCCACCTCCCACTACCACCACTACCCCCACTTATTTTCAGTCATCGCCAATCATATTATTACATAATATAAAAATATTTAATTAATATATAAAAATACATTAATATATTCAATTAATAATATCTTATTTTTATTTTTATAAAATATATTAAATATAATTTAATAAATACTAATTTTATCCATTATTAATTAACATATTAAATATGTTGATTAATTTGATTGAATTTAATTAGTTAAATTAATATAAAAATATTTAATTAAATTATTTTTAATAAGAAATATAATTAAAATAAGTACTATTTAACTAGTTTAATTTGAATTCATTATTTAATTAAATTTCATTAATTAAATTAATATAAAATAATTTAATATAAATTTTTTACTAAATAATATAATTAAATTATATTGAATATATTTTATTTTTGTTGAATTAAATTATTATGAAAAAATAATATAATTAAAATAATTAAATTTAATTAATTAAATCAAATAAAAAATAAATTTAATTTAATTAATATGAAATATATTTTATTAAATTATATTTAAAAATAGTTTGTATAAATTCTATTTAATATTATTTTATTTTTACTGTATTAAATTATTTTTAATAATTAATATCATTAAATTTATTAAATTTAATTAATTAACTAGTATAACTATTAACTAACAACTATCGTTACTAATCATATTTTCAAGTTCTTGCTTTTTTTTTTCTGTTTTTCTTATAAAAATAAAAACTAAAAATAAAAAACCAAACACAAAAATTGAAAACTAAAGATAAAAAATGAATACAAAGACTAAAAACTGATAATTTTATCAAACGCGTGCTAACTTTTTTTTTTTTTTTTTTTTTTTTTTTTTTTCTTTTGAGGGTTTGCAGACGAAATCTTAAACTCGATCTGCTCCTGTTCTAAAAAATCTTTGGCTTCGTTCCTGTCTCTTTCCCCCTCGTGCATTGATAGTCTGACCAACCTGTGGTCCTTTGAATTTCTTTTTGTCATAAATTTTCCCAAGTTCACTGAACTCGATCGTGTGCCAGTTGTGTCAATGGAGTTGTAGATCCACATTGAAGCTGTAAATTTGATTAGCAATAGTCCTTTTTTTTTTTTTTTAAATGGCATTCACAATTATGCAGGTATGTGAATACGATGCTTCCTTATGAGAAAATATTAGCAGTAATGTTACATCATCAACGCGACATGATATGATAAAATAATAACATATGTGCATTTTAAACCCTAATCATTACACTGTTAAACTTAAATTTCTAGCTACTTAAAACAAACTGAGTTGCTTTATTATTAAAATTTTAGTGCACAAACGTATAATCACTTAAATTATGTTGATGAAATAACATCATTATTTGCAATAAATATTTTCTCGAGCTTTTGAGGTGTCCATGCTGCATAAATAAAATCACCAAAGTGTTAAAGCAAACGATTTATAATTATCTTATTATTGTTATTTTGAGTTAAAGTTTGGAGTTGATTCAAAAACATATTTTAAAACACCAAGTGTTACATATGTAACATTTTTGGCCTCTTCTATTTCTGTTATAGTCTCGTTTTTTATTTTTTAGGTTACGTCTCTATTCTTACACTTCGTTATTATAATATTTTATTACCGTTACACTGATCGTTACTATTTTTTAAAACAATCAAAAGAATATCTTTTGTGTTTAATTTTGCACAAACCTATTCAAACTCTTGTGAACCAAGGCTGCGAATTTGGGTAAAGAATTTTCCGTACTGCAGGTGGATTGATTCTCTGATGGAACGACACATTGGTATGATCCGAGGCCAAATCTCAATGAATAGTGGCTGTGGCTGTGTACATTTTGTCACCCCCACATGCTCTTGGCAGAGTTTTGAGTTACACCCTGGTTGAAAAATAATTAAAAACAAAATGTAGAATGGCACAGAAGATAATGTCTAGAACCCACGTTAGTGTTCTGAAGGAGGAGACCATTGTAATGAGAAATGGAACTGGTCATAGTTTAATGTGAGAAACAACAAAGACTCTTGTTTTCCTTTTGTATTGAAGGTGACTGAGAGAGCTTTGTTTTGGTGGTTGGTGGTAGGGCAAAATGTTACTTCCCATACCTTTTAGACCCTTATCCAAGATGAAGGAAGATTGGAAGGTGATGACTAATGAGGCAAAGTCCAACCTCTCAACTTTGAATATTTCCTTAGCTTTCTTTAGATTTCTATCCATACCGGAATGGAATCAAAAGTTTAATTGGGGGAGTCAATTTTTATAAATTTTATTATTTCTTCTCCAATCTCAAAAATTTAATTATAGGCCATGAGTTTAAAAAATAAAGCAAATATATAAGACCCAAGCTCACTTAAAAATTATTCAATTAACTAAGTCAAACTATTAATGACCTAACTTAAAAACTAAGTCTCATATTTTATTAATGGTTTAACTCAATAATCAAGTCACATAACTTATTAATGGCTCATATCTTATTAATAACTCAACTCAAGAATCAATTCTCATATTTTATTAATAACTCAAAATTAAAAGGTTGGAGTGGCCATATTTAAATATATATATATATATATTTATAAATGCACTTATACTATATACATAGTTTTTTTTTTTTTTTTTTTTTTCAATAATGCTTTACATACAGTTTTTTCTTTTCCTAAAATTTGGAGGGCTATGGCCTATTGTTGTCATAGCCTAGTTCCGTCCCTATATCTATATAAGGGAAGTGATATTCCGTCAATTTCTTTTTTTTTTTTTTTTTTTTTTTAGCATATAGGTGTGAATCAGAATGATGTAATAATAATATTATTTTCATAATCCATGTATATTACTTTAATTAATTGTTTTGTTTAAAACGATGAGCCCACAATATGATCATATTATTAAAAAATTAATTAAAAATCCTGATTTATAACGTTGCATTTCGGATGACATACCTTTATACAAGGAAAAGAAATAGCGTGCTCCCACCTAACTATTTGCACAGTCTCCTTAAAAGATTTTCTAAAATATATGGTAAAACATATCATTTTTATAATTTTTTAGAATATTAAACAATCGTTTTCCTTACTTCTGTAGAAGAAGCCAAGAACAATGGTTGTGAAATGAGAGAGGGATGGGAAAAGACGAGCGGAGGGAAGAGAGTGGGGGGGTTGAGAAGGAAAATAATGGATTGGAAAAGTGAATAGCGCAAATGTCTTTAAGTAGCACAGTAGATATACTACAACATTACTCAAAGTATATGATGCATCTTACTTTTCTTTAATTGTTGATCCTCTCTCTATCCTAAAATAGAGAATAATAAATGTTTATACCATGATATACTAAACCTTTTTTGGATTTGAGAGATACACGGTCTTTTCATATATATATATATATATTATATATGTTTATCTCTATCTTTTGTTTTTTTTTTTTTTCTCTACTAAAGGGAAGATTCATTTTTTGTGCTTCTGAATTACAAAAAAAAATTAAAAGGAAAGGAGAGGTAGGGTGGATGGACCATAGAAATTTTGACATTCCAAATTGATCAGAGCATGCTTATCTTTTTCTTCTCATATATTTGACTCTATAGAAAACCAAGTTTTCTAAGAGAGTAGGAGTTGACTACGATTTAGGAATAGTTAGAGAATAAAGAAATCGAGGGCAGAACACACATAATTGCTCGACATCTAGTCCAATGACAGCTTGAGAGCAGAGGAGAGACAAGGTTGGAGGGGGGCAAAATGCATAGAGATAACGTTAGTGAAATGAATAATAAGATCCTTCGAAAAGAGGTAAAAGAGGCAAATATTAAATTAAATGGGGAGCATGTTGCTTTGGGTCAGAAAGATCTGAGGCAGGATCTCTGGACTTAAACAAGGTTCATGGAAGATGCACATGAAATATTCCAACATTAAATTTGGCATTTACTCCCAATTTCTGCCTTCTGAATATGATTGCCCATCACCCATTACACCTTCCTTCATCTATCCTGTCTCATTTTTTATACTCGTGTTAAACCTAATACTTTTGATTCATTACATGAACTACCAGGATACAGCCCTGTCTGGACTTTGAGGGACTTTGTGGTCATGTCAACAATAGAGCCAGAGGTTTTTTTTTCCATTTATTTTATTATTTTTTATTATTAGTATTATTATTATTATTAATTTTTTTTTTTTTTTTTGGGAAGATTTTGTTCTATTATACAGATAGAGCGGTCCTCAATGCAAACTCAAGGAAAACCAGTTAATTATTGCACCTATATATATATATGTGTGTGTGTGTGTGTTTGTGTGCATATTAACTAATAAACCTGCATTTGGATCACTTATTCAACAAATGAAATTTGGTCAGGAGCTAATTATTCTTTTGCTTTTGTATTGTAAATTGGAGATCAGTCACATAATAAATGTTCAGAATAATACAATACAACCCAAAAATACCACTTAGATTGATGTGGCTTTAGTGTGATCTATTAAGATATCTATTTGTAATGCTATTATTGTCACTGCTTATAAATTTTCTGATAGAATAATATTCATTTTTCTAATTTGCATGGCTTTGTTTGACAAATTTAGATTGAAAATGCCATTCTATTATAAAAATATATCAGAAAGTTCAACCAGAATGACAATGTTAGTATTGTAATAAAAGTCTAGTTGCATAGATTTATTATTATAAATTAATAGGTTTACAAGCATTCCACATCACTTCTTACTATTTTTTTGATGAATTTTTCTGATTCTATGAGAACAGCATTACAAAATATATTGGCCTAACTGTTTATCCTTGTAATTGATGCAATGCCAGCATTTAGCTAGATAAACTTTGTAGCTTCAAAGCATTGAAACTTGAGAGAGCATAGGGTTCCATGAACAGTGTTTGGGCATTGTTAATTTCACAGGTCTGCTCAGGAGACAAATAGCTCAAATGTGGCCACTATTCATTGACAAGAACATTAAATTCTGGGAAAGAGGAAAATTTTGTTTCCCACTTTAGACC
Source organism: Sideroxylon spinosum (assembly GCA_003260245.2). Classification (NCBI taxonomy): domain Eukaryota; kingdom Viridiplantae; phylum Streptophyta; class Magnoliopsida; order Ericales; family Sapotaceae; genus Sideroxylon; species Sideroxylon spinosum. The sequence continues at coordinate 23,692,192 of QLOD02000029.1, read as the reverse complement.
TCAGGTTGTTTCCCACTGCATTAACAGAAAAAGGAAAAAAAAAAAAAAGAAATAGGACAAAGAAGAAGAAGAGGAAGTAGACGAAGATCCCTTTGGAGATCCAATTTCTTTCGCTTTGATAGCCCTCCCACCACTCTCTTTTTCCCAAACAACTCCCACAACAGTTTGCATGAACAGCAACACTGCCGGACATCACTCATAGATCAACATCTCATCCAAACCACCTGCAAAAAAGCAAGCATGAAAGTTTATTACAATCTGACCTGAGGAAAAAATAAATAAATAGAAAAAAAAACCGAATATTTCCACTTTCCATGCATTGTAGCTAGGAAACAATAATGCACCATTGAATAGATGTAAATTTATTTTATTTTTTATTTTTTATTTTTTTTTGGAAACATAGATGTGGTTACAATGTATAAATTGAAAACTAATTTGTTAATGTCCACTCTTTCAAATTCATAAAACCTTAAAGGAAGAGGAAAAAAAAAAGCACTTAACTGGTTTTGCTGCATTTGGCTGCCAGAGATGGATGTTTGGAAGAAACCAAAAGGCTCGTGGAAGGCAGACCTCCCCTGCAAAAACCCACTGTCGTTAAAAACGGAGTGGTCCAACTTTTTTAAAAATCAAGAAATATGTATGACATCCAGACAAAAGAAATTCACCAAATACCTCAAGTTGGGTAGCAGAGCACCCTTGTGGAAAGTCCAAGATATTCTCCATTGAAGCTTGGTTGTTGAAATCGCCCTGTGAAAATCAAGGGAAAAAAATAAAACTAGAGCAATAATGACCAGCAAAGCTATTTCATTTCAAGTAGCTGCATTAAATTCAACAAAGCAAATTTGTGCTTTTGATTTAAATTTACCTGAGAGAAGTTGAAGAAGGGAGAGCTAGCAGTGTCATCAAGGAAAGAAGGGTGTTCTTCTACCTTTCTCCTCCTATTTTCTCTGCTCTTTTTCTTCCTCTTGCCACTGTTTTTTGGCAATGTGGAATCAATGGGGGCATAATAGGAAAACCCATTACCGGAATTGCAATAGTATTCATCCTCTTGAATATTTGGTGGCCCAGAAGAGGCATCTGAAACCATGGACAAGTCCTCCTCTCGATTATCTTCAATCTTTGGCGCTCTCTTATCCTCCCTACAAATGGCCCTTCCATCGACGAACTCATTGTTTCTATGAGAAAGAAAAGAGTGTTCTAAATAAAGAGTCCAACCAGACTCAGAACCACTGCCGCATTCTGAACCCAAAATATCATTCATTGCTTCCACAATGGAGCAGCTGAATGGGTAGATCGTACAAAATACACGGATGGGTGTGTCTTTTATATAATTTTAGTTGGTTGAGCAAGTGGATATGAAAAATGTCATTAAAGCTCCGTTTAAAGCGTTGAAATATTGGAGATTTATAAAAAAAATTTATTTTTTATTTTATTATATAAATTATGAATTCATAATTTTTATCAAATTTTATAATTTTTTTATCACTTCAAACGTCTATAAAGATTGTATTTTTGTAATCTAAATATATTTTAGTTATGATTTTATATAAAATGAAAATGTCAGAGTAATATGTAAGATATATTTTTGTAATTTGAATGTATTTTTAATAATATTTTCATTTAAAATAATAAATAACTAAATTTTTATATTATTTTAATAAATTTTTTATTTTCTGACGGAATAAGATTGCTTAAGGGAAAAAATGAACCAGAGCGAATCAGACTCAAATCCTAGACTAGTTTTGTCCTGACTCACCCCATTCGGCTCTCTATGTTAATGAATCAGAAACCTGCCAGTTGTGCTGGGTATTTGTTTGGGGTTTCATGCATGTATATATACATATATATGTATAGAATGTAAAGGAGATAGAGAGAGAGAGAGAGCCACAACTCCTTCACATGCTAGACAACCGGGCATTGGGTACTCTCGCAACAAAATGGGTACACATCATCTTCCCTCCCTCAGTACTTAGACACCTATCTCCTCGGCAGCAAAGCTGCTCTCTCTCTCTCCCCCTCCCTCTCTCTCTCCCCAAAGTTGTTTTCTTTCTGCTCTACCAAAGGAAAGTAAGGCTCCGTTTTGGAAACAAAAAAAAAAAAAGCTAGCTACCAAAGTTGTTTTCTTTCTACTGTACCAAAGCAAAGTAACGCTTTCTTTTAGGAAGAAAAAAATTTAGTTTGTTTTGCAGTTGACTAATAATTATCTACTAAAAAAAAGTTAATTTTTGTGTTTAAAAAAATAATTAACTTTTTAGTACCTTATTTTTTAACTTTTTGTTAATTTGATATTTTTATCTTTGAAAATTCAAAAGAAGATTAAAATATAAAAGAATAACTTTGATAATTTTAAAAAAAAACCAAAATCTAAATTACCAGCTATTCCTATCCAAACGGAGCCTAAATGCACTGTTTTTTTTTATTTATGGGTAAACATCGTAGGAACTTCTACACTAAAATGGCAAATTAAATGCATAAATCAAACAATCCAAAATTGGGGTAGTAACCAGTACTTTGAGGGATACAAAGTAATTGACAAGAAGATAGCTTGTTACGCTGAAATTGGAGATGAGAGAAATGTAATGCTATCTGTTAAGGAAAGAAAAAATAATTATAATTGAACTTATTAAAAAAGTATACCATGATCGAGTGAGATAATAAATTGGTGATTATATTTTTCGTTGTTTAATGATTCAATCAGAGCCTTCTAATAACACATAAAATTTTACTAGACACCTACAAATAAGGATGTCAATGGAACAAATACACAAAGGTATCCGATTCGACCGAACTCAATAAAAGTCCATTGAAAAATATTCTAATAGAACTGGGATGGGTTTGGCATTAAAATTTAATGCATATGTGGATTTAGAACGAGTTTGGGATTTGCTTGTGAAATACTTGCTACCCGATATCCGTTTATCTTATAGGGTATCCAATACTCCATAAGATACCCATTTTATATATTTACAGTTTTATCCTTAAAATAAAATTTTTGAAATTTTTAAACCAAAGCCATTCATGAACTATTTTACATTGGATTTTAAAGTTTTTTATGAATTGTGACTCCTGTTGTATTGTTCCAGGATATGCATACATTTATTTATACTATTTATATTTCTTTTACTTTGAAAAAAAAAAAAAACTTAAAGGTTCTTTGACCAACGAATTTATTTAATTTAAGAAATTTAACATTTTTGTCATTCACCAATTTTTTTATTTTTTTTATCTCTAATCGGATACTTAACGGGTAATTTGACTAATTGAACATAAACGGATTTTACGGATTTGAGACAGATTTTGTGAGTATAGGACAAGACGGGTTTGGGATTCCGACTAAAAAAATAAACAAGTTTGCGACAATAATGGTAAGCAAAAAATAAAAGAGTTTGGTAATAGAATTGACTAATTAGGCGAGTATCCTACATTGTTACATCTAATTAGATGGGTATCCTTCCTGTTTATATCCCTTGTTACAAACAAAATATATCATTATGTCTTAATTCTGACTAAAAAAATAAACGAGTTTGCGACAGTAATGGTAAGCCAAAAATAAAAAAGTTTGGTAATAGGATTGGTTAATTAGACGGGTATCCAACCCGTTTATATCCCTAGTTACAAACAAAATATATCATTATGTTTTATTGTTTATAAAATTTACTATGTTATTTGAAATATTTACTGTTTGATACACAAATTTCTGGTGTCTTTTGGTTAAAAAATAACTAAAAATTATCAAAAATTACTAATAACTGTAAAAAACAAAAAAAATCAACATCAATCTATATTTTAATGACATTTGGAGTCCCATAAAACTCTTTAAATTTTCATAAATTAAAATCTCCAAATTATTAAAATGTGTAAAAACATGAAAAAAAAGTTAAAGTTCTATAAAAACAAAAAGGGGCTCCAAACGAGCTCTTCCCTAAGATATTGCTAATCAAACATAATTTGATTACCTATTGGTAGCAGAAAATATTACCAATCAAAATTATATTTGGATAGTAAAAGTGTATATTAATTACTAAAAAGTAGGGATGTAAAAAGGGCGGGTCGGCCCATGACCCAACCTAACCCGACCCGAAAAGTGACCCGGCCTGGCCCGCCCCAACCCCCAGTACAGGCCCGCCCCGCCCCAACCCCCCCGGGTCAGGGCTTGGGTCAGGCAGCCCCGGCCTAAGGCCCGACCCAAGGCCGACCCGGTTGACCTTGAATTTTTTTTTTCCTGGCAGCTGCCGCTTGCTGCACTACAGTGCACAGTCTGCACACCTGCTGTGCTGTGGATGGGATTGGTCACGGGTGGGGGTAGGATAGGGGTAGGATGTAGATATAAAATAATTAATTTTTTAGCCATTTATGTTTTTTTTTCCCCCTCACTACCAGCCGACACAAAAGCTGGAAAAATTTAAATTTTTTTTCAGTGACCGTTTGGGTTTTTTACCCAAAGGACCCAAGGTCTAAAAAAAACCTGTGGTCCATAGGGTAATGCATAGCCGAAAATCAGTTTTTTTTTTTTTTTAGTTACTATTTGGGTTACCGTTAAATCCCCCTAATTTTCAACTATAAATACTCTCACACACATTCATTTCATTCCTTCACAAAAACTAACAAATTCTCTCTCTCAAATTTCTACACAACCAAGCTATCAACTTTTAAGTGTGCTCAGTTGCATCTAATTCTGTCAAATTTGAAGTCAAGATTTGAGATCAAGTGCTTCAAAGTTTCAGATTACTCCAAGTTAGTATTTAATTTTTTTTTTCAATTTGCATATATTCATTTTTTTAAATTTGTGCGTGATATTTTTCATCAAATTACTTTTTCTAAATGGATCCTAGAAACACCCATTTTTTTTATTTGGAGGGTGAGAATTCAATATCTTTTCCCCCTCAAGAACAAATGGAACAATTTAAATCACTATAAATACCTACACCTGCTGGTACAAGTGGTGATGTTAGTGCATCATCTTCCCATCACGCTCAACAGCGTAGCTCTTCAAAAATATGGGACTTTTTTTACTAGAATTATACGAGATGATGGAATACATAAGCTAAATGTAATATTTGTGGGGATCTATTAGATAGTATGACTACTTCTGGAACTAGTCATTTAAAAAGACATTTAAATAGAAAACACCGACACGATCCTCGCATAAATTCTGTAA
>QLOD02000029.1:23537254-23551323 GCA_003260245.2 Sideroxylon spinosum | reverse complement strand
TTTGTGCCTTTTTCTTATTTAATAGAGAAATTATGGCTCTTTACACCTAAATTTGTTTATTTTCTTCAATATATACCTTAAATCTGTTTAGTTCAATGAAAGCAGTGAATTAAACTGAACAAAAAATTTGGAGAAGATGAGGAGATTAAAGTTAAAGTAGTCATGTTTGATGGCTCTGTCCCTATTAAAAAAAAAATTAGTGTAGCCATAGAAGAAGATGTAAAGCTTCACATTACGTTCTTTGTTAACATCCTTTTTTTTAGGGGAGGAGGGGGAGCAAGTGGCTGCTAAATATGGTCTTGCAACTATGAGTACCTGGAAGCAAGGGATATAAATAATAACCTTGTTGTTTTCTTTGCATGGACACATAATAACAAGGACAAACCAAGTTTATAAATGATGGCCCTGTTGATTGTTTGTACGCAATATGAATGGATATCCACGTAATCAATATGAGGAAGGACCTAGAAAGATTCTTGGTAAACCTGTATGAAAAATTTTCAAGTACTAAAAGTCATTTTTCTCAAACGAAATAGATAACTACATAAATAATATTTTGTTGCAAACTTTGAATTTTAACCCATGCCCAAATCGCAATAATTTAATAGAACATTCATTCATTTCCATTAGATGTACTCCCAAAAATACCATGCATGTAGCATATATTGGAAAACTGAAAACCGAACAATGTGCTATGCCCATCAACTTTATATGTAATTTCTAGTACATTGTAAAATCTTGGCAACTACAAACAACCCCATAAACTAAAACTAAAAACCATTACATACAACTGCACTAATCATTCAATTATAAAAGGTAAAATTTGTTACATCAATGATTAGGCAAACAAAAGCAGTGCCTATAAAAGGAGAAACATATTAGAGGAAACTCAATTACAAAGGCAAAGGTATTTTCTCATTTCAAAACCACACAAAAAATTGAACTCTTGGTACTTAGAAAAACACATTAAACTCACATTACTTACCATTTAGAAGCATGTGAAAGCTATATCCTGTAACCCCGCAAGCATGACCTGCCATTTAGAAGTTCAGTATTTAAAATAAAAATAAAACACAAAATTTACAACTAAGCACAATTTTAGTCATGATGAACATCATCTAACATGGTTGTCCATTTTTTTTGTCTAATAACTATAGGATTGTTAAGAGGATAAAAAAGAAGGGCTTCCCATTCAAACACAAGATAAAATCAAATCCATCCAAGCACATTTCTTCCCTAATAAAAAAAAAAAAAAAACATGGGCTTAGATTGTACAAAGAAAAAACAAAATGAGATGACGGAGATCTTACAATGTTTCGTAAGGGAAAAAAATGCTATCAACCATTCACACATGAATTAGAATTTGTAAATCAATTAAGATCAATACAAAATAAAATTAGAAGTAAACAAACAAAATTGGAACTCATACAAATGAATCTTTTCGAATTAGAATTTGAACACATAATATTATATCCGACGATTTTGTAAGGGTGAGATTGTATATATTACATCCGACCTTGCACGTTCAAACAGAGTGATTAAAGAAAGGTATAAAAAAAAAACATTTTGCACAATAAAAACTAGCTTCTGTTCGTGCTTCTTTTGATTCAAATTAAATGACACAGCAATAGTAACAACAAACAAATTTAACCAAAAAATAAAAATAAAACATTTTACCCAAAAGCTAGAGTGTTAAACTTTACTAAAATTTTCCACACCAATGGTTGCTAGAGTGTCAAAGGAATGAGATCATCATCATTATCTACTTTTTCTTCGATAAACTTGAAAATGAACGAACTAACCAATTATAATTATTTCATTACATGTTGTATTACGCAAGAGGTTATAAAATATAGAACAACATAAAAGCCAAAAAATGAAAATATTAACAACTTAATAGTTTGGATAAGAGGGTTGACTTTGTGACAATGATTGAATCTTGGCTAAAATAAATTGTGAGCCAGCACTCCTTTGCTTGAATTACTGAATCTTTTTTGGTTCCTTTGATCTCTCTGTGCATGACACATTCTAACGTTTGCCGGTGCCTTTGTGACTGTCTGTCTTTTTTAGCCTAGCAGTCTAAGGTTTACGGGGTTAAGAGAAACAAAAGGACCTATTATTGTAGTCTCTTTACTTGTTGCCCTAAACATTTCATACTTATCCATAAGGGAGTGACCCTCACTTATAAGATGACAAACACTCTTGAACACTTTATTTTTTCCAATTACGCGATATGCTAACCACATAAACTCTGAACATAAGATGTCGACCAACTATGAATCTGTCAAGTTAGAAGGAGGAATTCCTCCAAAACCAAGGCCAATTTTCGCATGCCGAGTCTATTTATTCATGATGTACTTATTTGAAATTTCATGAACATGACACACATTGAATTCCCTCAAAATATGAACACAGAGGGATCCACACATCTCATATAACCAACATGTACCAAAAATCACAATTGATGATCGGTCAAAGTTATTCTTAACACTACGAGAAATAGCATTTTTAGTGATTACATTTCGTGACCAAAATGGAATATGGTTGCTAAAAGTTTAGTTTGACCGATTAAAAACAATTGGTTACTAAATAGTTTATTTTTGCAATCAAAAAAATATGGGGCGTTGAAATATATTATTTGGTGACCAACTGGTCGCTAAAGGGTTATTTTCACTGACCAAATATTAATTTAGTCAGCAAATGACAAAAATTTGCTCCCACAATCTTTCTTACAAGAGTTTGGCACTAACAAAGAGTATTGGTAGCCAAAACGTCTGGTCTTGGAATATTTTAATATTTATTGACATTTGTATTTAGTTTTATTTTTGGCAACCAAATAATCGCTTAAAAATATTTGGTCCCAAAATGTTTTCCACTGTAATTTGGCGCCAACAAAAAGTTTTGGCAACCAAAAAATTTTGGTCATGAAATATTTTAATTTTTTTTCATTGTAAATTATTTTGTTTTTAGTGACCAAGAAATTTTCTCGCTAAATACTAGACATTTAGCGACCAAATGGCCGTTAAAAATGTCCCTTTGCCAACCAAATATTAATTTAGTCGGCAGAGGGGAAAATTTGTTCTTAAAGTATTTGCAGAAAAAATTTGGTGCTAACAAAGATTGTTGGTGACCAAAACGTTTGGTCGCGGAATGTTTTAATATTTTATAGTTTTATGTTTGGTGACCAAATGGTCGTTTAAAATGTCTCTTCTCCCACCAAACATTAATTTAGTCGACAAAAGAGAAAATTTTGTTTCTAAAATATTTTCTGTTGGAAAGTAGTGCTAATAAAGAGTTCTAGGGACCAAAAATTTGGTCGTGAAATCTATATAATAAGGAAAGTAAAGGGATAATTTCAATTTTTGAATTAGTTAATGGTTTAGATTGCACTCTTCTTTTGCAATATTTCCTCTTATTCATAAAATGTATTTTTTTGTCCCATATTACTATATGACCACAATTTCAATTTGCTTTTGGATATAAAACCACTATAACTGTGGCTTGTAATTTAAATAGATGTGAAATTAACTCATTACTTCCTAAGAGAAATCCACTTGCCTAAAAGTTCATTTTGGTTACAAAATTTAAATATTTCAAATTCATTAAGAATTAAATGGAAAAATCGAAGAAATGCCTAAATAATAATTAGAAAAATGTTTAAAATTTATTTCTCTCATAATAACTTATTTTTAAAATTAAAAATAAAGAAAAATGTTCAATATTAATTTAGCTTTGGAGTAATTATTTTTCCAATTTATTGAAAAATGATTAAATTGTTTTTTCAAAATAAGAACTGCTAGTATTTTTTTAATTAAAAAATAAAAAAGCTCCTAAATATTAATTAAGATTGGGAGTAATTGTTTCTCTAAGTTCTTATTTTAAATTTAAATTGGTCGTGTTGTCCATATTTTTATAAAATTAATTTAGAAATTATTACCAAATTTTATGTGGTATTCTTCACGATTATCATTTTACTTTTTTCTAAATTCTAATTTTAAATTTAAATTGGTGGGATTGACCATATATTTATACAATAAGGAAGCTTGAAATTTAAATTTGAATTATTTTTAATTATTGAATTTGTTCAATGGGCATGATTACTTTTTTTTTTCTCTACAATTTTGTTTTCTTTTTAATCACCTCACATAGATCAAGGACTATCTCCAACTCTTACAATATTTTTTTAAATACTCTTTTTTTGTAAAAATTTTTAAATTAATATTTTTAAGAATGTGATAATATTTATAATAAATACTAAAATTTTACAGTTTTACTAAACATTGTATGAATACCTATTAAATGAAGTCAACTAAGATTTTTATTTAAAAATAAAAAGTGATTTGTTTTTCAAATATTTCTTAACAAATAAATGTTTGAATTAAAATTTTATTTAATATATATAAAAATTAAAATTTTAAATGCATATATTTTTATAATACTCTTTGATATTTTCATACTTAACATTAATTTTAGTCTATGTTGATTAGTGATTTTTATTCGTACATGTTATTTTTTTATTATATATATATATATATATATTTTAAAAATTTATATTTGAGTTTTTTGCAAGCCAAATTATGTGTACGTGCCTTTAGGTACAGTCAACTCCTAGTGTTCTAATAGTTTTTGTCATTCTGAATTGTTCTGTTTTGCTCAACCAAAGAAGTTTGGTTTTAGAAATCATGGTATTTAGCAACCTTTTGGTCACTAAAAGTATCCCTTTACCGACCAAGTATTAATTTAGTAGGTAAAGACAAAATTTTGGTTCTAAAATTTTTCCCATACGCACCATAAAAGTTTTGATTGTGGAATGTTTCATTTAACATAAATTCGTTCGACGAATTAAATTTTTTTGATTTTTCGTTTTCAAGCCAAGAGAAATACAATCAGGTTCTTGAGCTCAAACATGTATTTGTAGCAAGAGGACCCTTACATCAACAGTCGATCACTCTACAGCGGTGACCCTCTATCTCTCTTTCTCTCTAAAGCCCCTCAACCACCATCACTTCTCGTCATTTAGCCCACGGTCATCGTCGATATCAGTCTCTCCATCACCGATGATGCCGCTGCCCCCAAGCTCGTCCCTAGGTAATGTTTTCATTCGTGAGGTTGAACCACAGACATTTGCATGATTTGTATATATATATCATAGGCTTTAAATTTGATTTTCTGTTTTAGGATTGTTAGTTCAATATACAAAACTTCTTTCCCTTATTTTCATGGCAACACAAGAAGATGGAATATATTATTGAATTTTGAAGGAATTAAACATGCCTTCTGTGTATATTTAGGTTGGTGGTTGTCGCGAGATAGGCTGCTGTGTACTCATTCCACTCACCAAATATGAAGGGTATCTCAGAGGTTAAGCATTGAAGCGGACCTATTTTTATATGGTATTTGTAGCTCCTATTTATTCTAAGTATTATGAATTTTTGTCGATGATTGATTTGGATTTGGTTAAGGGATTTTGTAATTGGGATTGAGCATTAACACAAACTCGGTGTAAGGGAAGTGGTTTTTTCCGTTTCCAACTTTTGAATGGTTTGTTGTTTTACTTTTTTAGACATCAAAACTTCCATGAAAATCTGGATTGAATAAGTTTGAATTGTATTCACTAAACTAATTTGGTGATTGAGCACTTTTGTGTGTTTTGGTTTGTATGGTTTAAATAATTATTCTCATATGTAGTGTATTTTTATCCTTAGTTAAAACTAAAGTGAGAGGGAAAGTAAGAGGGGATATAGGATATTTAATACTATGGAAGGATTGAGGAGTAAAAAGGGACAAAGGAAATTAAGAAACTTAAGATTATTAATTGATCGTGAAGGTCAATACTATGAGATAGAAGGGTGAAATCATTGATAAATGAAGATTGGGAATTGGACATCAGGAGTTGGCGGTTCATGTAAGAAAAAGATTACATAAAAAATCTTTCACTTAAGGTTTGTCTTACAAATTTCACTGTTTTCCTACTTTAGTTGGTTGCTAAACATGTAGCATTGGTGACTAGTTGGTCACTAAATGTCATTACTGATATCTTTTTTTTTTTGGAGGAATTGATGACTAATAAGTTGCTAAAGGTCCTATATTTTGGTGGCCAAGTGGTCATCGAAAGTGAGCGGAGTTAAAAAAAAAACAAAATAAAGTGAGTGGAGTTCTATTTTTTAACAACTAATTGGTGACCAACTGGTCAAGTAAAGTCCCATATTTGGTGACCAATTAGTCGCTAAAGGTATTGTAATTGGCGACTAGTTGGTCGAGAAATGATTTGAAACCTTAGCAAATATTTGGGATTTGGTGACCAATTACTCGCTAAACATCTGATATTAGGCGACCACTTGGTCGCTAAAGGTTTTCTCATTCGCGACTAGCTGGTTGGGGAATCATGTGAAAATTTAAGCTTTAGCGACCAATTGGTTGTTGAAAATATCATCTTTAGTGACCAGTTGGTTGCTAAATGTATATCATGGGCAACTAACCTTTTAGTCACTAAAAAAAATTTTGTCGACCAAGCCTAGGTTTGGTTGCTAATACTTTCCTCCACCAATGTTGTGCGACCAAATGGCGATCAAGTTTGGATTGGTTGTGAAAACCTTTAGCAACCAAAAAAAGGCTTTAACGACCAAAGTTTTTGGTCGCCAAAGATTTGTTGTGTTGTAGCATTATATGCCTTGTCCATTTCATTTGCAATCCTCACGAAGGGGCCCTCAGTATGATCATTCTTGTCCAACCAGATTTTATGCTTCAAATCAAATTGTTCATTAAAAATTCTAACCATATCAAGGGTGTACATTTCTGCAGCTTGCTTCAAGATAGTAAAATTCTTAATTGTAAAGTGAGGAAAAGTCTTTTTTAGACTCACAATCACTCTGCATTTCGTTTTCCCTAAAATCTGTCAAAAATATCTCAAATCGTTAAAAGAATGTTTTCATGGTTAGCCCATTTCCCAATACTAGTTTCACCATGGTATTGGCACTTTCACTCAACTGTTGCGCACTTTCATGTAAGGAATACTCCATTGATGCTTTTTTTTTTGATAAAGTCCATTAAGCTACTTATTTCCAATAAGGTCAGACCTTTTTTCTCCATGTTTCTCTACTTCTCCTCAAACTTATCAACGTCAGGAAAGTCATATATATAGCTATGATGTTCTAATATAAAATATTTTGTGTTCCTCAGTAAAGTACCTGCTAGCTTCATTGCATTCTGACCAATATGTCAAATAAACAATCCATGAAGTACAGTAGGCGTCACAACCTCCAAACCTTTTCCATTGTCGCATCTTGGTGTGTAAATATCACTGCAAATTTTTTTCCCCCCATGACACTGAAAAATATTTTGAAAAGTCATGTGAAAGAGACTATAGTCAACAATAAGATGTCCCCAAATATTACTGTTGCTTATGGTTGTTAAAACCAACAAAAACCCCCAAAGGTTGAGACTCCTTGGTAGTACTAAATGTGGTGTCGAACATTACCACATCATAGAATGCTTGATAGTCAACTAGCATCTTTGAATTGGCCCAAAATATATTGGTTATTTGCTCTATACAATCAAGTTGGAAGTCATGAAAGAAAGAAGGGCTTCACTTGGACTATTTTTTGAAAGTACCCTAAAATGACAGTAACCTCTCCTAGTTTTATGTTTTTCAGGCATTTAGCGTGTAGTTATGATTTCACATCCTCCCTAGTGAAACTTATATTTTCTGAGCCCTCAGATTCCATGCTCATATACGTGCTTGTTGTCTTTGACCCAAGGCCCACCTCTTGTAAATCAAAAATTGCACGTGCTTAGATTTCATTGATGCTTCGAAGTGCTCTAAGACAGTAAATGGTTTGTTCACCCTCTAGCTCAAGATTATGTTCTTTTATGAAAGATATCACACAGTATTTTCGTTTTTCTTTATTTAAAGAAATGCTTATAAGAACACTATATTCACATCTTGCTTTTGCACAATATTTGGAATGAATAAGCCGTGGATCTTTAGATTTTTTTTCCCTGCCTGCAACATACATATGTTTTAGATCTAACCACTCCATCTTTTCTCTTGTTCAATCTTCTAACCCAACTAGCAAATCCAGTATCACATATATATTTTTGCCAAAATGCAAAACTTTTCTCAATTGTATTGAATTTCTTGTTCGTTCATCTAAACCGACTTCCAAATCCAGTATCACGTGCATATTTTTGCAAAATGTAAAGCTTTCCTCAATTTCTTAAGCACGTGAACATTTTAAACTTCAACATGTAATTTTCCCCTCCTATGGCTGTAATTCAATGTTTGGCAACTAACATCATAAACAATGTTAGCCGCCCATTTACCCAAAAAATTAGTATAATTAATAAAAGTTACAGTCTTGTAATTCATGTAACTTATAAAAAGCTCAAATTTTGTGAAATTAATTTTTAGTTAAAAAAATTGTATTACAAACAGTGCCAAAATGTTATTCGTAACTAAGCGTTGGGATGTGTATAAGTCAAAGTTTACGTAGAATAACTCTTTTAAGTATGAGCTTGTGTCGATTCAAGTCTTACAAAATATGCTAAATTAAAAATTAAAATAAATAAATTAGTTGATAATTTCTAGATCTAATTAAAATGGAACGCAACCTAAGAAAGTCCAATATAATATATTTTGCATCTCTTTAGTTTGTGGACAAAAAAGGGGTGGCGATGTTGAAGGGAAAATCCAATTAGACGATGTTGATCGCCTCTGACAATTCTTACTTTGTTCATGATCATCTATATTAAAATTATTCATATCAGTTTCTCTTAACAAAATTATCTAAAATATAATAAAAGAAGTTATTTTTCTTGATTTTATTTTACAATCTTCCATTTAATATTATTTCACACAGAACTCCAAGACTGATGGTTTTTGTATTTTGTTTTTTAAAGATTGTGAGTCTATTTAATTACTTAGGATAGAATTGAAGATAACTGATGCACGGTTGATGCAGAGGTGAGCAGTGCTACTCCCGTCGCTTTGCTATCGTTTGGCTTATGGAAAGAGAAGGTAATGCACCAATTAATATTTTAAGGCAATGTTTATTTACAGAATACGGTTTAAATTGGAGATTTGCTACTTTTGTTGAAGTTAATTCTAATAAGTCATGTATTTATTTTACGGTATTCGAGTTCTAGGTTAGATTTTTGTCTTTTAAAATGGAAAAATAAAAATTTATTTTTTTGTCGAAATTTAATGTATAAAATTATTTCGTATTAAATCACATATTTTATCTCATTTTATATCCTATCAATAAATACAAAAAATTAATCCCACATAAATCATTCAATCCCTCCCATATATACCGTAAATCCGTCCTATCTTACTGAAGTACACATGTTAGGCATATCAGATAAGAAAAGCTAATAAGCATATATTATAAAAGGAAAACAATAATAATAATAATAATAATAATAATAATAATAAAAGTTTACTGATGGTCCCATTCAGTTTGGCACTTATCATTACACATTTTAGGTACAAATTTAACCTTTGATTGCAGAAATTTCTTAGGAGACTCCTGGTTGTTGGTTCACGTACATATCTATAGGATTCTCAGGGACCCGCGTTCCGTGCTATATGGAAAGGAGCTGGGAGAAGGAAGCATCCACGAAGCATCAGAAAGAAACATTTTCACTTTCTCACACTGATATCATATCATAGCTAGCCAGCTCCTTCTGCATGCATGTTATATACATATATATAGATACATACGTATATGTAACATGCATGAACAATATTAAAAGCTCTCTCTCTCTCTCTCTGTGAAGGGAATTGAAGTTAGAGTGATGGCTCTTTTGGTACCCATTTTTGATGGGTTATGGTTTTGTGTATCGACTCTATGGGATCTGCAAGAAATGCGATTTTCAGCCATTTTCGACGATGCAAGCACCATTGCGATGACTGTGATCATGGCTGCTGTATCCTGCTTCATTGCAGTAAGAAGTAGATCATGAAATATTAATTTATGTATTTAATTAATTCCATGCAATTACAATTAGTCTCTGATAATAATTCCATGCAATTACGATTAGTCTCTGGTATATTACATACATTCTCAATTATCTAGACTTGCCTCGATCTACAAAAGATCATAATTACAATGGAATCAATGGACATATTTTCTACTTTGAGGAGTGCATTTATGTTCTTACATTATTAAATTATGTGGTTAATGATTTTTATACGTTATTATTGTAAACTCACTGAAAATGGTAAATTTTTTATTTTAGCTTAAACAAAACTTTTTTTTTTTTGTCACTGCAAATTTACGTTATCTTTGATTAATCCACTATCTAGCGTTTCATTTTTTCTCCTTCTTTCTTCACTTTAACTATATTAACAACCCATTTTTTTTTTCTTTCTTTATTTTTTTTTATATCATCTAATATTTATTCTCTATCCAATTCACCATTTTTAATCAAACATCTTCTCAACGATAACATCCAAACTTAGATGGCCACAACATACGTTATTATCACTTTTATATATCTTATGATAACGACATCATAAATGCAAATACTAAGCACACACTCTAGGCCAACACACATTCTGGGTCACGCTTTATATACCTAATACATTTAGGAGAAAAACATAATCTTTTATTCTCTCAAATATTTGATAGCCAACTCTCAGGTGGGAGAAAGTTGAAATATGTTTGGCAAAATTTTAGTCGATAAAAGTTGAATAAAATTAGTAAAAATTAAGGATTTGTCAAACAGCCCCTAAATACTTATAATTTCAAAATATATACCTGTCATGCTACTTTGATTGGATTTTTTTTTATTAATCATTTCCAACTCAGTGCATCAAACATTAATTTGCATTGAGGATCCTCTGTTACTTCATCATAATTTCTATTCGCAGAAATATTCAGTTAATTAATGAAGAATCAACCATCAATATTAATTTTAAGAGCAATGCTATTCTATTAAAAGAAGAATATAATTAATTGTTTAAATGGTGTGAAAAATATGTGTATTCATTATTTTGAATGAAAACATCCACTAAAATAAATCAGCAAAACTAGAAAAAAAAATGTCATTGATATATCATTCTAATATACTTATCTGATAAATTTTTTTTAATAGAATAATAATTTTCTATCAGAATTAATGTTTTGCCAGTGGTTTGATTCAAAGTGATTAGCCCAAGACAAAACTGCATCATTTTACCCGATTATACTAACCAGAAAAACTAGCAGTAGCTAGTACTTTTTGTATATTCATCGTCAACATGCTTCCATGGATCAATCTCTTACGTGCATTCGTCCGCTAAGACAAACTTTTATCCAGAAGGAAAAGTGTTATTTTTTCATAATTTTTTTTCCATAGAAAGTTCTTATATATGCATAGAACAATGAAGCCAGCAGTAAGGACATTTCTTTAATAAAAATAAATAAAATGTGAGGATATCACCACCATGCGAATATATATTTATTTGCTATTTTCTGAGGAGTGCATCTTTTTCTGATTCCAATACTAAATCTTAAGCAGACTAAGATGGATTGAGTAAGTTATCCACGAGGGGTGCGTTTTCTCTAAATTTAACTTCAAACTTTAAATAGATTAACGTGAGTTGAATAGATAACCTTATTATTTGCTTTAGAAAAAAATGAGTTACAAGCTATTAGTTTTTTTTATTTTTTTTAAATAACTAAATTTACTTTTTTGTATTTTAATTTTTCTTAAACTCTAAATGGTAAAAATATTAAATTAATAAAAAATTACTTTCTTAAACACAAAAAAAGTTTTTTTTTTTTTTTTCTTTTCAAACTCGGCCCAAGTTATAGTTAGGGAATAGCCATCCTTCCGGATGAGAAATAAATAACAAATTTGCATATTGGTGCAACCCTTGAATATAAAATAATCGGTTCGCAAGGGAATTATTTTATTCAATAAAAACCCAGTGATAACGTCACATCACCCTATGCAAAAACTTTGACAAATAGCGGGCTCCGTTGCTGAAAGGCGGTATTGATTGGGCCAACCTTGAAGAATTGAGCCCCAGAAGAAGAAGAAGAAGAAGAAGAAGAAGTAGAGGTGGCATTGGGGTCAGTGAGTGAGACCTCATAATCTCCATGAAAGAGCGAAGTCTCGAGATAACCGTTGGAATCTGTAGTGCCAGAAAACCCTCCCTGCCACTCTTTGATGAGCTTGTCTACAACGTCTCCGGTCGCCAAATTTTTGAAGTTGTTGTCGGTCAGGCACATCCGGTTACATCCCTCCGGTCTCCACGCTGCCCACATTACGATCCCATTGACATTTGGGTTTCCATGACCTTCCCTTAACACCTGTTCTAAGTAGGTAGCCTGTCCACACGAAATATTCTCTTCATTAATTTTGTGTGTGGGTATATTTACTTACACTTATACATATACATCTATAACATAATATACGTGACTTGATATTATATACATCTTACGTGATCCGTATTATAATATAGATCCGTATTATAATATAGGTCACTTGATGTGTCAATGACACATTAACACGAATAATAGCTAATATATATTTAAAAAGAGTAGATTACATTTATTTTTCTTTGATAAAATAGTTGAATAGTTATATTTATTACCATTCAACATTTATAAATTGTAATTATTTTTTTATTTTAAAATATTGTTAATATTAAACATTTTCAATTAAATCAATTATTAAAATTTAATAAAAATATCAAATTAATCAAAATTTTAAGGATTTGTTCTATCTTATATCTCATTGTATCACAATTTCATCACTTTTTGTTAATATTTTAAAATAAAAAATATAAATACAATTTTTAAATATTAAATGATGATAAATATAATTAAACAAATATTAAAAGACGGTGAATATGATTTATTTAATTTAAAAATTGCAAACGTCAACTTTTTTTATCCTTTTTTATTCCATCTACCATCCTCGTAATAATTAGTTCTTTTTCGAGTGCAAGAAATCAAAATAAAGTGTTTTAGTATTACTCTATATATAAAAATTCATAAAAATTACTACTCTTTTCTTTTCTCTTTTTTTTTTTTTTTCATAAAGGATTTGAAATTATAAGGACGTAAGATGAACATTTTGTACAATAAGAGAGTAATTAAGTAGACTATATATATGCTCGTTCAAAACATAATAATAACGGACCGAGGTGATCATTACTTCCATTCAACTAAAAAAATCACATATACATTTTATTATTTTTATTTTGGTTTACTTTAACATTTTTTTCCTTTTTTATTATAATATTAATTTTAAATTATATTTTTATCTATATCAATTACCAAGCAAGAACCCACCACTGAAAAAAAAAAAATATATATATATATATCTACAAACATATACGAAGAATGTTACCTGGTTAGGGCCTGCTTGCACATCTACTTCTGTAAGCCAAATGGGGGATTTTGCAGCGGCAAGTTTATCGATAGCAGATCTCATGTAAGCAAGGTCGGGAGTAGTGAAATGTCCCTGCAACCCAATTCCCAACGGACCAGCGTAGCCACCTTTTCTTAATTCTTGTGTCTTTTGAAGGTATTTGTCGGGTGACGCCGCTGCGTCCTGCTTTTCCTCGATCGTATTGAACTCGTTCAAGAACAATGTTGTTTTAGGGTCCAGCGCCGAAACCTTCTCGAAAATGACGACCGTAGCATTCGGCCCAAGCCTGTATTTAGCGCGATTCGAATAAGTTACTTTCTTTTTTTTTTTTTTACGTTTGAGAAAGAAGAAAGAGTTAACTTTTTAATATTGATTCATTTTAATTAATTGACCTCTCAAATTATAAATCAAATACAATGATTTCATTTTTTATTTTTACAATAGAAATCAAATTGTTTATTCAAACAAATTGAATCAAACTAAATCAAGTAGTCGATTTTTTTTAAGTACATTAGGTATCAAAAAAATTAATAGAAATTAATAAAAGTTGTCATATCCTAATTCATCCAATTTCAAAGTTTTTAAATATTTTTTTAGTGAACTTTGGTACTCCAAACGCAAAAACTTCACAATTTTTAATTTTTTTGGATAATTCTCTGTTCTTTTTTCAAACCGAACACCACATAATACTAAAAAAAGACAAA